>CM067630.1:0-19261 GCA_034336685.1 Luscinia luscinia | reverse complement strand
TGCTATGTTTTCTGCATGCCTTGGAGGACATACAGATTCATGCCACCTTGTGCATGTGGTTCGTTCTGAGCAGGCTGAGCAGTGAGATCTTTTGAAGTTGACCAGTGCCTCCCAGTTTGATGAGACTGTGAGGTGTTGGGAAGAACTAGGGGGTACTTTGCTTCTGCTGTTGAAATGCTTGAGTCGTTGAACAGGGATTCTGGTCACAGAGAGGAAAAGCTGATTTGATATTTTGGACAGACCCATGTGAGTGAATACATGGCTCTGCTGGAGGAGGCTTTCAAGAAGAAGAAACAGCAAGTGTTACTAGTATGAAATAGCAGTGAGTGAGCCGATACCGGTTATCCATTTTCAATTTTGTCACTGGTAGAGCTGCTTCCTGTCTGTGTTGGAAGGTAGCATGCATCTGGACTCGTTTTTGGGGGGCAAGCAGTTCTTCAGGTTGTAGTATTCATGCCTGTCAGATTAGTGTCACAGAGCCTTTTCTGCCCCTCACTTGGGTCTGTCCGTAACATGGAGGTGGCAGTGCAGAGTCTCATTTGCTTGAGAAAAATGTTGCTTCCTGCACCTCTATCATCTCTTTGATTGTTCTGCCCTAAAATGTATTTAGCTTGCCAAATGGTCTAGTGCCCAGATTTCCTGCTTTCTCTGTCTCTCTCTTTTTGTCCCTTGTGAGCAGATGGGATCTTTGAGGGCTACATTTTGTGGAAGGATGCTCCCAAAGTCTTTATCTTGGTCTTCTGTTTCTTGAGAAGAGTTCTCTGTACAGATCTGGTCTTGAAATAGGGGGAGATCCTCAAATGAAGATGATGGATGCCTCCACAGTGGAGACTGTAATCTAAGAAACCAGAAGAGGGTGGGAAAAAAGGAAACAGTTGAGCACAGGAGCTGATGTACCATATGCTGAGGATGTGGATTTTGTTAACTGGTTATCTAGTGAGGGGGGTGTGAGTGTGTTTGTTTTGGTGACAGTTTGGTATTCTTTTTCCTTGGAGCAGGATAAGCACATACGGGGCGGGGGGAGAGAGAGAGAGGGAAGAAACTGGAAAGCTTCTGCAATAAGGAAGGGATAATGCACTTGACCTATGGTTGACTGCTATCCAGAACAATTCTCCATCCTCATTTGGGATTACCTGTCTGAAATTGACATAGTGTTTGTGAATTCAAGCCTTAACCACTTGTTTCCTTTCTCTGTATGGACCAGCTGAGGTGGGTAGAATTACAGTGTGCGGTAGTTCTGGGTGCTGACTGGATTTGTGGAAAGAGATCAGAGTGTCTCTGGGACTGCACATCATTCATCCTCTTTGAAACTGTCTGGGTGGTTCTGACTACTGGGAACTAACAGATTTTTCTCTTTGCAGAGTTCAGTGCAGATAACGTTTGAAGAGGGTCATCAGTTACCACAAGCTGCAAATATAAGTTGTGTGACATGCAAGGGACAGTCAGACCACGGCATAGTAAGGCTTTGCTCTTCTGAATTGTACAGTGGTGTGTTCGACTGAGACTGTTGGGGCCATTGTGATGGAGATAGCGGAACCAGGGAGGTTTTGGATGTAATCTGTTTGGAGGAGTTACTGAGTTTGGAGGCTCTGGAACTGTGCATCAGTGACCTCTGTGAGGGAAGATGTGTTGGTGGAGCTGGGGTATGTGAATGCTGAACCCAAACATCAGGGTCCTTCTGTATAGAGCATGAAAGAGAGCTCTTGTCACAGCACAGGGTCTGAAGTGGCAGGTTTGCAGCGTGAAACTTGGTGAGAATAACACGGCAGTCTCTTACCAGGATGTAAACTCATCTTTTCCTTTTCTTTTGAGGTTCTGTGCTGCCATCTGTCAGCTGAAGCTGTGAAATTCCCTGTCTCTGTTACTCAGCAGTCCCCAGTTGCTGTTTCTGTGGACACATATCATGTCACTTTGGCTGTGCTGCAGGCTCAGGTAAGGTTTATAAGAAGTTAGACATTGACCTTACTCCTCCATGTAGTCCCACATTGATCGAGGAAGGAGGACCGGATTCAGTCCAAATAATGGCCTCGTTGGGCTGGAAGAAGCAGTGTGTGGTCACCAACATTTAGTGAGGTGACAAATATCCGTCTGCGTGCCGAGTCTTGTTTTCTGAGTCTTCATCTGTGCATTTTGGCTGTGAAACACAGCTGTAAGAAATTCCAGAGAGTTTTGAGACATGGCAGTGTTTTGTTCTGTGCTTTTAAGTGGGTATTTAAGAAGTGAGAAGTCCAGAGAATTCAATTCCCCTTGCGGCATAAAGGAAAGGGAAAGATATGTTCTGTGGATATGTAAAAGTGTGGTATCCTAGTAGTGGGTGTGAAAAAGAAATCTATGGTGAGGAGTAGTTTGCTTGTCAGTCCCTCTCATTACATTCAGAAGAGCATGATGCAGCTTTTTCTGAGTACTAAATATCAGATTCTTTTTCCAGTAAAGAAGCTCTGAAATCACAATGGGTGCTAACTCAGTTACTTTCTGGCTGGATTTGATTCTCTGGAATGTGGCTTTGTTTCCATGATGAAGGACATGATGCTGGAGATGATAACTTGCTTGGAGGCGGTGTGCTCATATGTGCACCAAAAAAAAAAATAGGAAAAATAGACATGGCAAAATTAGAAGTAACTCAGTGGTAACAGAAGCCAATCCCATGTTATTGCTGGCAGTTTGAAGCTTGTTCTGGAACCCTTTTGCACTCAGAAGCTTTACTACAATTTTCAGCATACTTTTATCAGGTCATGTCAGTTTGATTTTGTACCTCTGTTCTGTTGCCATCTCCTCCAGAGATGCAGAGCTCCTCTTTCTCTCTCTCTCTCTCTCTCTCTCTCTCTCTCTCTCTCTCTCTCTTTATCATGTCACATGCCTGCTGCCAATCTAGTGATGGGCAGCAACTGCAGTTGCAGTTCATTTCTGAAAGGTTCCCTTCTTATCTCATCCAATTGCTCCCCTACTCTCTGGCATTTTCAAGGTCTCCTTGGCTGCACCTGGTGAAGTTTTGGGTTGATTGTTCTTGTAAGGAGTTGTGATATTCTAATGGAGGTCTTGCTGCTGCTGCTTTAGGAAATGCTGGTTAGATTACCACATGCCTGCCTGTGTTTTGGAATACTTCAAGTACTGTGCTCACAGTTGGGCCCTGTCTATTCTTCACACCTCTTGCTGGTTACTTACCGGGCAACTGTGTCTCATATCTGTTACTTTTGTCCAGTGAACTTCTGTGTAGTCATAAATGTCAGCCTGGCAACTGAGAATAATGTTGAATTTCATTACCCAGTTTTTACTAGAGCTCTCAGGTCAGGGGTCTTCTGGTGTGGTTCTGCTTCTGTCTGTCACATTAATGATGCTTTTATGGGTACATAGGTGTGCAACTTTTTAACTTCAGCTAAACTAAAGCATGGTGTACAGTCTGATTTGTTGTTGCAGACCGTTGCTGACCCAGATGGGTCTTCAACCTGAGGATCATCTCCTAGAGATGCACTGGTAACTTATGAATGGTTGTGCTTATATTTGGCAATGGCTAATTGATGTAGCTCAGTATCCTACATCCTATGTGTTGGTGCCCAGTTTGGCACTTTTGGATTGTACTGCAGGCTTTTTCTTCAGTGGAGGAAATAATGGGTCATTTTTGCCTCTGGTGGTGCCTGGACATCCAACAGCAGTGAGGAAGCCAGATCTCACTATGGAGCATTGAGGCTTCTGCAGATTCTTCATCCTGTAGGCCTGGGAGCACTTGTGTTCTTATGTTCTATTTTTTCTGTTGCATTGGTATGAGGGCCTTTCAGTTGCCAAATTTGGAATGGGGCAAAAATCACCTAATGTAAACAGAAACTGTTTCCAACCGTGGATATTTATTCTGGGCCAGGTGGAGATCCAGTTGGAGGAGATACAGAATGAGGGTCTTCTGGTATCATGGACATTCAAAGACAGACCAGACTTGGACTTTCTGGTTCTTCCGCGACTTGAGCTTCCTGCGGTGAGTGGGAGTCTGACTGTGAGTGGAGGAAGGGAGGAAGGAGCAGAAGCAGTTAGAAGGCAGGCTGCTGTGGAGGAGAAGGGTTGGCAGCTCCCTGTCATGGCCCTTTAGGGCAGTGGAGAGATTCTTTCATCCTGGAATCAACAGTAGCTCAGCTGTGTCAAAATAGCATCCTCAAGAGGGCTGAAGTGATACCAGTATCTGTTGAAGGTGTTCGGTCTATGTAGGTTCCTCCTGCTGTTGCCAGATGTAGAGCTGCAAAACAAGATGGGTTGCTGCTCTCTCTTTGTGTGAGGTGTTGTTGTGCTGGCTTGCTTTTGTTGATTAAGTTTGGTTGAGTTTTTTTTAATAGATTAATTAAGATTTAAGAGATTAATGTGAGGAATCCTTGGGTTTAAAGGTTTAAGGAACAGAATGCAGATGTATTTGCACTTCTGTGATCCAAATAGGTTGGTTAATATGTTGTTTTGTTGACAGCTTTGTTACTTTATCCCAAGTAGATGCAGGAATTCAGCTGTTTTCCCAAAAGTGTGGTGGCACCATCTCCTGAGGTGGTGAGCATCTGACAAACTATAAAAGCTGCATTGTAAAAATTTACACCAGATAAACTACAGAAGTAGAGGCTTAGTTTTTCTCATTTAGAAAGCTTGCTTTTGCCTGCAGCTGCTAGACGGAAGCTCGAAGCACTGAGGCAGGCGAGTATGAAATACGGGAAGAATATCTGGGAGGTTATTGCTGGGAGAATGACTGTGTAGCATATTAGAGGCTTGAGAGGCAGGTGGAGCTGTAAATGTATCCTTTATTTTTATGACTTTCCTGCATTTCCTATTGATTTATGGAGAGAAGGATGAACAGAGAGCAGATCTGTCCACTATAAAGGATCTGATTGAGGATACCATTGTCAGTACGAAGCCAGCCATGATGGTGAATTTGATGGCCTGTACTGCTGGAGCCAGTGCGGTATGTTACTCTTTTCATGTCATTCTTGTGCCTCAAACACAGGCCCCAAGACACTTCTGAGGGCTGAGACTCAGGAAGGACCCAAGGGTTGAGTCTCACTTCTGGGCGACAGCTGAACCTGGCCTGCACTGTCATAGGAGTTTGGGTATTGAGACATGGTGCATAGGGATAATTAGAAACTGCTCCCAAGAGCAACTCCTTTCACCTTTTTTCTTGAATGCTGGTTGTCAGTCATGTATCTGTGGAGCTGTACTGCCTGAGGTACACCTGTCTTTTGGCAGCCACCCTTGCTCTGAACACCAGGGCTCTGTCTAGGGCAGCCTTTGCAGGCATGGAATGGCCCATAATTTCTCATCGTCACTTGATCGTCCGGTAGCCAGCAAGCTTGTTCTTGCCTGTTTCTTTTTCTGTCTGCCTTAAACTTCCCATCTGAAATAATGTTAGGGCCCACTGGAGATCAATAACTTTGGAGACCTGTAGCATCTCTTGATGGCTTTGCTGGTATTCCTCTGTGTTGGTGTGATGAGCTGCTTAATAGATACAAGGACGCTGTGTCTTGCTGTTGTCTGCTGACAAAGGAACCATAAAGGTATCGGTCTCACTCTCGTCATTCCTCAGGTACTCAGCAATAAGGTGACTCGAGAGTCCCCGTCCAGAGTAGCAGCAGCAGCAGCAGCCCCTCTGGGTTCTAAGCTGTTGCTCCGGAATCTTCGAGTGCTGAACTTGGACTGCCAGGGGAAGGGAGGTAAGCATGAAAACATTGCTGATCCACAGGGACAAGCGTGCAGGTGGTGAGATTGGAGTGAGTGGATGTTATGGGTGGGTTTGAGTGGAAAAGAGGGGCATGTTCTGACGAACAGTTGATCAACAGCCTCTTGTTGATGAGTGTACATGTGCCCTCTGTGTCTCTGTTGCAGGAGTTGGGGAGATACGCTGTATGGCAGAGCTAGACAGCCCCCCACAGCAGAAGTGGACGAGGCCGATGACAGGTAGCAGTGTCGGTGCTGCAGGAGAGATGGAGTGGAATGATGAGTTCTTTCTGTAAGTGTCTGCTCTCCTTCTGGCTGGCACAGTGTAGGTGGACTGGCACAGTCTCTGGGTATCATTACCATGCAGTAGCTGATGTGCAGAGGTGAAGTCTGCAAAAGGGGGCAATGTCTGTTTGTGCTGCCCCTGTGCTGGACTGCTGATCCCTGCATTTGGCCCCAGAATACATTTACATATTTATTTCTTGCTTCTCTGGACACTCTGTGTTTTAACTGGATGGGTTGAAATGCTCATCATAGGCACAGCAGGTGCAATAGGGCAGTAGAATAAACTCAACTTCTACTGGCAGCCTACACAGCTCTGCGGGGTACACAAACCAGAGTTGTGTAGTTTGGTGCGCTAGTCGTGTCCCCCATGGTATTGCATGCTACTGAAGCTTTGGAGACGGTAAGTGAGGCATGTGAGATTTGAGGGAGGGAAGATACAGAATGAGGTTGTTGGCTCCATGGCCACCTAAAAAAGAGTGCCTAACACCAGCCTGTCTTCGGTTTCAACAGGGAGTTGGGACCTAGAAGCAAAGAACTGAAACTACAGGTGCTGGGGAACAGCGACGGAGGGGGAAGTGAGTACGGGCAGCCATAAAATGGGTTGTAAGACGGGGAGGCAAAAGTGCCTAAGGGATTCACTGTGCTTTAATCTCATGGTAGTTCACTGTTGGTACAACATGTGATGACTTTTCAAAGGATTTTTAGTATTTAGCTTTATGTGAACTTCTGTGACTGCATGAAGTAACTCTGGGTTCTGTTCTTCTTACCAAAACGGTCTGGGTCTGACCTTGAATCAGGAGGTTCCTATGGCCTGCCCGTCTTCATTCTGAAGCAGGGAGAGGCATGTGGGATTTTCCCTCCCGTATTACGAGAGCTTTGCATAAGGCTCTTAACTGTTCTTTTGCACTCAGCTGGGGACTAACTGTTTTTGATTGAGGCCACACACAATGGTCACCTTTTTAAGGGAGTTGATTCCTGAATTGTTAAAGAGGAGCAGAGGAGCACTGCTTGCCTCTTCTTCCTCTTGAACCTGGGAGTTAGTGGAGTTGTGGGGATCTGCTGTGTTGGCCCATATGGCTGCTTCCCAAAAGCAGGGGTTACCTTGGAGATGTCTGAGGTGCTGAGGTCATGTGAAGTGCTTCATTTTTAATCTTCCTTCTGCAGATGTGCTGCTGGCATATGCCACACTTTTGATAGATTCTTTGGGCAAACAGCCATCTGGGAGACAAGTCTGCTCACTGGCCCCGGGAGCTGGACAGTTAGTGACAGCTGAAGCTACCATTACATTGGAGGTGAGCTCGTGACCCCACAAGCTCTGCATACACACGCTCTGGAGGTGTTTGTAGTGGGAGCCTCTAGCTGGAGACATGCATGTTTGGAGCTGAGCTTGGCACAGAGGACTGGCAGACCCTTATGCCGTGGAGGAGTGCATGTCACCTGACTCTCAGTCCCTAAGCCTCCCCTGTTGGACTGATACCGTGCTGGGGATGGCTCCTTGGTGCCCAGAGCCCTAGTTTTTGTTGCCCGAACATGCCTGCCTTTCCATTTGGGAAGGAGAATGCTTCTCTGAACACTGCTTTATTCTTTATAGCTGCTGTTCCAGGAGTCTTCTGCATCTTTGAATGCTGTGCATGCCACATCTCTGCGAACCAGCATTACCCCCACTAAGAAGGTGGAGATGGACCGGACCATCATGCCCGATGGCACCATCGTGACTACTGTCACCACAATTCAGTCTCGGCCCAAGGCAGACTGCAAACTGGGTGAGGCTGTGCAGCAGCAGGTGTATTGTACAGGTGGCTCCTATGGCAGCACAGATGTAGCTGTGATATTCCCATGGCTGCTCATGAACACAGTAGCAAAACTGTTTAGCCATCACATCTGGTTGTTTCAGGCTTGCGCTTTACGTATTGCTGTTGGTGTATGGGTCAGAACATAGGCATCCTTACTGTTTCCCTAGCATCTTTATGGCTGGCTACGTCTTCATGTAGCCCTAGGGGAGAATTGGTGGAGCTCTGTGTCTGAGGGCAGGTGAGGGAGGGATGAGCCTCTGACACAAACCCTTTTAGTGGTGGAAGCTCTAATGCATATGCTGCCACATAACCTCTGTGTGATGCCAGGCTTAGTGTTTAGCCATGCTTTCTCTAGTTCCTTCACTGCTAAAGAACTTACACTGAACATACTGGATGTGGAGCCAAAAGCTTGTTGACCTTACAAGGGGTTGTTGCTGCTTGTGATCTGGCATCCTGGTGAATGTGGTGCTGGATATTCTAAGAGGTGGGCCTGGGAAATGACGTGAATGAGGCATTGCTGTGCGTCTGCTTCACAGGACTGCAGCCCAGAAAGGCAGCTCTGTCCTGGGCTGCATCAAAAGAAGCATGGCCAGCAGGTCGAGAAAGGTGATTCTCCTCCTCTGCTTGGCTCTTGTGAGACTCCACCTTGAGTACTGTGTCGGCCTTATGGCCCCCCCCCCAACACATGAAAGACATGGACCTCCAGAGGTCCATGAGGAGTCCAGAGGAGGACCATTAATTTGGCCACATATCTAGAGCACTTCCCTGTGAAGAAAGGCAGAGAAAGTTGGAGATACTTAGGCCAGAGAAGAGAAGGCTCTGGGGAGACATTATAGCAAGAAGCCTTCCTATACTTAAAAGGGGGCTTACAGGAAGGCTGAAGAGGGAATTTTTAAAAGGGCATGCAGTGTTAAGACAAAGGGGGATGGCTTTAAGCTGAAGGAGGGTATATTTATATTAGCCATTAGGAAGAAATTTTTCCCTCTGAGGGTGCTGAGGCACTGGCACAGGTTGCCCAGGGAACCTTTAGCTCCCCCATCCCTGGAAGTGTTCAAGACCAGACTGAATGGGGCTTGGAGCAACCTGTTCTATTGGAAGGCTGGCTGGAGCTAAGGATCTTAAGGTCCCTTCTAATCACCATTCTGTGATTCTGATTTTTTTCCCAATAGGCTTCTTTCTTGCCACAAAGGCTTTCAGTGGTGCCTTGCAGGCTCTCCAAATGCTCGCTTGAGGCTTTTTGGGGTTGTGTGTAGGGGGCACAGTATGATAGCATAGTTGTGTAAGCTCTGTCTCCACTTACTTGTATCTCCCTGTCTCTTTTGCTGTGAAGATTCACCATCGAGGTCGCCTTCCAAAGTGGAAATGACTGAAAAGAAGACAACAGTGCTCTTGGAGACTGGCTGTCCTCACAGCCACTTGCCCAGCGGTAGCCGTAAGTGCTTGGAAATTTGAGGCTCCTACTGAAGTAACTGTGTTCCTTAGCCTGTTGTAGAAAGTGGCAGTCTGAGTGTGGTTCCCTGAACTCGCTTGCATTTTCTGCTTCAGAGAGTGTCCAAGTGCCTGAGTGAAGGTGGGGGCAGAAGGCTGGTGGTGGTGGTGTGTTGGCAGGTAAAAGACATTCCCCTTTGACTATCCAGTCAGTAACTATGAATTTTTCCTTGATTGACAAGAACTTTCCAGGCTATCTGGACCCAAAGAACTTTGCTCACCCTGCACTTGGGGCTCTGATTGTGTCTGGAACAGAGCACTCCAGCAGTTTTGACAGCTTGCTGCAAAAGCAAACTATTGGGAATCTTTGGAAGTCTTTGTTGGCCAGGGTGGGGTGGGTTTTTTAATAACATGCTTGTGGGGAAAGAAGCTTCTCAGGTACTTGAAAAAGCTAAGAGCTATCTATATAGAGCTTCCTTCATTTTGTTTATTTGGACAAGTCTGTCAAACTCTCGATGGGGAAACTATGTTAGTGTGCATGTTAGTTCCTATTGCAAGCATTGCCATCAGCAAGCGGTCTTTTGCCTCTGCTGAAGATTGCTTCTCAAAGCATCTGTATTTTTCTTGTGCTCAGGGGATGGCCAAATGCCTAATGGCTTGGATCCGGTGGCCGAGACAGCAATCAGGCAGCTAACTGAGACGAATAACAAGACCACCAAGAAGACACCAACAAAACGTAGTACACTGATCATCTCAGGAGTGTCCAAGGTCTCTGGTAGTTTGGAGCTGCGTTTCTAGTCAGGGAGGTTGTTTATAGGGATTTACGTGTAAAACCAAGCTGTCTTGTAGGGACCAGTGTGGGAAGGCTCCAGCACAGATGACTGGCTCATCAGAAGCCTTTTGCTGCTTCCCAGTGAGCATTAAAAGGTTCCTTGCCAGAGAGAGTTCACAATAGGTAGCTGTAGAAAGGGGTGTGGCTGCTGTAACTTGTTTTGAACCTTGTGGAGAATATAAAGAGGTTCTCCTTGTACTTGGCTGTGAGAGTGAGGGACGTGCAGCAGAATGCTTTTAGATCGGCTGCGTGCCAGTATATTTCAGCCAAAAATTGTCCATCAGTGCCATCTAGCACTGATGAACTGAACCTGGGCCCCCTCTTTAGAGGTGTAGGTGGAAGTAGGGAGATGAATGCATTTTTTTTGATCCTGTCTTCATGTCTGTCTACCCCTCTAACCCCTCATCAGGTACCTATTGCTCAAGATGAAATGGCACTTTCTCTGGGTTATGCTGCATCCCTGGAGGCCACAGCATGTGGGGACTTTGAGGCAGAGGGCACAGCTGACCACATGCACGATTTTACCGAGTTGTCGCGGCCACTGGAAGCGTTGCCGTTGAGCCAAAGGGACAGTCAGGAGCTGGATGAGACAACGCGATCAGACATCTCTGAAAGACCATCCGTGGAAGATGTTGAGTCTGAAACTGGCTCCACGGGAGCCCTTGAGACGAGGAGCTTGAAAGATCACAAAGGTAAGGGTGAACTGCTAGATAGGGTAGCTAACGTTAGCTGTACATGAGAACAAAGTGACATCCAGGTTCCTCAGCCACGCATGGGGTCCACAGCCACCTTTCAGCATAGCAAAGAGCAGCCTCTTATGGAGCCTGGAAGCGCCTGCCTTTCTCTTGTGGCTTTTCCACTGGAGTTATTGGAAACGCCTTCATTTGTAGGTGTCTGCCTTTTAAGTTTCTATGTTCTCTTAGATGGGAGCACTGAGCAGCCTTTGTATTATAGAGAGCCCCTTTTCTCTCCCTGCCTCTCCCCGGTCCCATGCAGATCAGGTGCATGTCTGTAAGGAATGATGCATCCTCTGAATTGAGCCACTTGTGGTGTGGAAATGGAGGCTGCCCAGCAATGTGGGTTGTATGGGCCTCGATCACCCTCCTTGTTTCTCCGTCAGTATTGAAGCAGCTAGTACCTCTGACGTGTTGTACTGTAAGATGTCCAAACAAACTCGCTTCTTTTAAATGATGGAGTGGGCTGCCCCAACCTACCTGCTGCCCTAGCCTTTCCACAGTTTAGTCAGGTGGATGGTGCACCTTGGATTTTCTGCTACTGACTTACATGAAGAAATGCAAATCAAAATCCTGATTACTCAGAATATTAGAGTGGGGCAAATTTTGGACAGTTGTACCCTGTTACAGCCAGGTATGGTTTCAGCTGTGGAGGCCCCTTTTTTCAATGTCAGTGGGTACAAGGGTGTGCCACCCAGATTCTTGAGAGGACTAGCAGGTGGGGAAGAGAGGTAAAATGGAAAGAGGACACCCTCTGCAGGAAATACCTTTGTAATGTTATATGGCATGCAGGTTTTGGATATGTCTTTCTGATCCATTGGAGGTTGAAAGCAATTGGCATCTGCACCTTCTCCTCCTTGTGGGAGTCATAAGAAGCCATTGGCATTATTTGCCTCCAGACTGGGCATGTCATGAAAACACAGGCAGTTGTTCCAAGCAGTAGATGACAAAGTTAATCCGTGTGCCCTGGAGACAGGCTGGTCTGAGAGGCCCTTTTCCCTCTCTTATGTTCCTCTCAGGGTCTTCAGGTTCAGATGATCTCACTTGTTTTCTATTCATATGAGTCTTGGCTTTCATCTAAAATGCTGCTTGCTTCCACTGAGAGGAGTCCATTGTGTAAAAGGAAGTTTATGCAGAGGGGACATGGGATGGAATGTTTAGTGAGGCAGCTTGTTGGTTTTGCAGTCTGTCACGAACTGAGACTTTGCCTTGTGTTTGGAAGCTGGGATTAGCCAACCTGCTGTGCTGGGTTGTGTTACTATCCTTGTAACTCACCGGCGCAGGACGCTCTCAGGGTTTCTGTCTCTTTCCTCTCTCTGCAGTTAGCTTTCTTCGGAGTGGTACCAAGCTCATCTTCCGGAGAAGGAGCAAGCAGAAGGAAGTGGGCCTGAGCCAGTCACACGATGACTTGTCCAATGTCACTGCCAACTCCACCACCAGAAAGAAAACTGGAAGCTTCTCTCACCGCCTCATCAAACGCTTCTCCTTCAAGTCTAAATCCAAACCCAAAGGTAGTGACAGCACATCAGCTTGTGAGAACTGAAGGAGGGAGAAGAAAATTGGAAAGATTTCTCAGAGATCATTTTCTAGTCTCTTGTCTTCCCACTCCATGGTGTCTGTGACTTGCAGTCCCGTTCTTTCCAGCCTTGGCTGAGGGAAGACACTCCAGTGCTTTATGCCAACTGGGGAGCGGAGGTGGCAAACCTGGAACTTAAGTTTGGCTTGCCTTGGCTTAGCCTTCTCTGCTTGTTGTACCCCACTGTGCTCTCCCAGAAAATCCAGGTGGCATGCTAATCCCCCTGGGGTTCCCTGGACCTGCAGAAGTGATTCGATGTGTGTAGACATCTGGCATCATCAGTTGCCTTGTGGAAGCAGGAGGCAGGTCTCTCCAGTGGCAACCATCAGAGTTAAAATCAAGAAGCTGCTGGGTTAGCTGCAGTGCCGAGAAGTGTGGGATGTAGCCTCACTCAGCTCTTCTAGTGACAGAGAGTGATGCAGCCACTGATGATCTAAACACTGTTAATGCTTGTGCTTGGTGCAGAGGCTGTAACCTGAGGTGTGCTGCAGGGTGATGCATTCCTGGGCCGTGAGCTGTCAGAGGGCAGCTGGCAGAGCTGCAGTCCTCCATCTGTCTCTGCCATTGGAACAGTCTCCTTCAGACAGCACTGAGGAACCCCTGTTTTCTGTGCTGTGTTGGTGAAGTGACTAAGAAGAAGGAAGTTTTAACCACTGCACAGGTTTTTGTAGAAGCCCGAGCCGTCGCAAGAATGCCTGGTCAGTGCTGTCAGTTCTGCCACCCTGTGCAGCCACCCTGTGACACTACACTCCTTCCACGTCTGTGTTCTTGAACAGGCAAGGGCTTGTACACCAGCTACTGTATGAGCATATCCCATACTCTTGGGGGAAGTTGGGGATGTTGCCCAAGGGCTGCCAGGCTGTCTTCCAGACATGCCGAGCTTCCGGTCTCATGCTGTCATGGCTCTCGTGCCAAGGACTGGCGCCGTGCTGGGGATGGATGGCAAGGAATGTAGCAAAACTCTGATGGGGAGCCTAAAGGCATGGGGCAGAAAGAGGCAAGAGTTTACATGGTATTACTGATGGGTTTCCTTTAGTAAAGAGAATCTTTCTGGATTGCATTTGGTATTTCCTTTCTTCTTGCAAACACGATCCACCCTGTTCAAACAGAGGGCATTTGCAGAGAGGGAGAGGCGTACAGGGGAAAAGAGAATCCCTGTGCAGGAGGAGACTGTCCTTCTAGAGAAACGGTTGTCTGTCTCCTGGCCCGTACACACATTTTATCTGCAACATCCCCAGAAGTTCCCTTCACACAGCACATAACAGTGCTCTAGAGAAATGCTCCTGCCCTGTCAACATGCTTGGTTTGAAAGAAAGCTCCTGCTCTCCTGTGGGTTGTCGAGTTAAGGAGGTGGGACAGAGGGGAGGAAAAAACTTCACAGAAGAGCTATTTCCCAGGCCCAACTGGATTCTCTAGGTCTGCTCTTCCACTGGAGTACCTCCTGTGCTGGTGTCTGTTGCCCTTCCTTATGCAGGATGCTGCCAACTGGAAAAGCAGTTCTCTTGATGGCGTGGATAAAATGTGTTTCTTGGAAGAGCAAACCCTGATTTGCTGATATTGCTACGGTGTGCCAGTTCTAAGGACCAAAACATGTTCGGTGTGCTACAGCAAAAGGGTTTACAGGTGGCTGTTTCTTGCATGTTTGTACAGGTGGGGAAGGCCAGAGTTAGCAAGGGTGTAATTGAAAGTGCCAGTGTGTGCTTGCTGGAGGGACTCTTGGCTGTTTTTCCTGCTGATTCCTCACATGCCTGGGAATGTATGAGTCCAAAAAATCGTATTGGTTCAGCTGCCTGACCAGGAACCTCTACATCTGTTTTGGTCCGGGAGTCTTCGTTATCCCCAGGCTCTGTCATGTCTTTTGTCCTTTGTTTCTTTCCTTGTCTGCATGGCACTGTGGCTTTGTTTGCACTTCCATGTGCTATGGATGTCAGAGAACTCTCTGTTTCTTGCTGAGGATCATTTTCCTTGATGCAAGTGACTGGTTTGTGCTACAGTGCTGTTGGAACTTGGCCATCTGTAACTTGCCTGTAGCAATCCAGCCACTGGTTTCACACAGCCTTCTTTTGCTGGGTTGGTGTGGTGCTGTCCTTCTCAAGCACACCCTTGTTCCCAAAGTCTCAGTCTGGTTTCAATTTGATAGTCTATCTTGCATCATCCTCTCTATGTCTTGTAGCTGCAACACTACTTTATGTTCCATTTTTAAAAATTTTATTTATTTGTTTTAACACCATTTCAAGGTACTAAACCTTGAAGATTTGAACCAAGACAGCCCCACTTCCCTGGTGGGAAGCTGTGAAGCCTTGCACTAGAAATGCTGGTTTGAGTGAAGAGCCTGTGGCTCTTCAATTTTGGGTTGATCAGGGACCTGCGGTGAGTCTCATTTGATAGTCCTGTGTTCTTTTCTTTAAACTATAAGAGCAGCTTGAGCTCTCTTGGTGTGGAATAGCTGGAGTCACCATCATTCTTTGGAATCAGGGATCTGAGGCTTGTGTACAGAAGGAGGACTGTGAAGGCTAGCCAGTGTTGTCACTGTAGGCTGGAGGTAGGGTTTGTATATGACAAACACATACCTAGATCCTTGACCAGCATATTTTGGTCTGGATTGGAGGAGGAGGTGGTAGGAAAGGGAATAAAAGAGAAGCTCAAGTTAGTCACTGGCCTTGGGGACCCTTTCTAGCCATGTTAAATGGGCAGTTCCTGTCATATGTCTGTGGCTTTACTGTTTTGTTCCTGGTTTGTTGGCTGCTAGTGACTTGCTGTGGAGGTGTGGTTTTTGGTTTTGAACTCGATGTGGCAGAAGACACCTGCACTGTGTTTGACAAAATGAATGGCACATGGGAAACATGCCAGTAAAGGCATGTCTTCCCTGGAATTTTTAGCAGCCTTTTTTACCAGACTGTAAATTGTCCTGCAAATCTGTATCTGGTTAGTCAGCTTACAAAGAAAAGGGATGTTGTCAAAGTGTTGACAGAGCACATCCCGTAGCATTAGGTCCTACATCTACTTGTATTTCCTAGAGGAGATTTATTTCCTGGCTTTTGTTGCTTCTCAAAGTTGTACAGCATAGGAGAGGTATTGTAACCTTTTATCTTCTCTGTAAGTGCAGACTGTTTTTCAGGGTGTTTGGCAGAAGTGATATTTGGGGAACAGAGGGATAGCAGGGCATGGGTCTGCTGTGTGCACTGGAAATTTTGTGGTTCAGATATGCTCCTCATTAACCGTGTTGATCTTTCCTCTTCTTATTTGAACAAGGCTTTCTTTCTGGCCCGCAGAGATGTTTTCATCCCCCAGGCAGTAGGTGCTGGTTTTGTTAGTCCTGACTATGAGAGCACAGGTCACCCTTACTGGTTTCTCAAAGGCATGAATGGTGATGAATCCGCCTTATGGTGGAGGTGTGATTATTTGTGTTAGAAACAATTTGTCTATCCTAATCTTCTCAGATGGAAAGAGAAGGTCACATAAAGTTTTGTTCTCCAGAAGCTGCTAAGACTAAGTCCCCAGGAATTTCCCCCCATAGAATGGCTGCTTTAAGAGACTTCTTTTGTATTTAATCCCCACTTCTGTTTCTGGCTTTAGGACAGAAGAAATGCTATTTGAAACCTACTCTTCCTGTTTAACTTCTTCCAGATACCTGTGCCCTTGCCTTGGTGCTGCTGTGGACTCTGGCATTTTGTAATGCTTGGGACCACAAAGCAGCCCCATGAATGGCCCAGGCTACCATCAAACTTTTTAAGCTTGAATGATCTGCAGTTGGCAGATTGTTGTCTCAGGGCAGGCTCACTATTTGCACCTTATGAAATTCACCAAATATGTGGCAGAAGAGGAGCAGCAGAGCGGTGGGCTTGAATGCATGGAGGCTTCAACCTGCATATGAGGGCCTGCATTCCAGACGCTGTGTTTTGCTACTGGCTGTACAAGCAGAGCAGTCACTTGTAAATGAAGCCAAAGTAGGCATTTTGTTGAGATTGTTTTCAGTTTTTCTTTGTTTTGGTTTGCTTGGAGGGTTTTTTTGTTTGTTGGGGGTTTCTTGTTTGTGTGTTTTGTTTGTTTGTTTCCTATTTTGGCTGAACAGTTTTACTAGAATTTACCTATGCTATGTATTTTTACTTCTCTGAAGAAAATAGATTAACACCAGCTATAAGCTGTAAGTATGCTTGTAAGTATATTTCTGTCTGGATGCATCTTCTCCCCATGCTTAGGCAAGGTTGTTCAGGAGTCTCATCATCCACAAAGTCCTCACTGTTGGCCCATGAGAGATATCCTTTTGAGTCAGTGGAAAATGGGCACAGGAAAAATGGAGGGAACCTCAAAACCTCAGTGTTCTGGGGGTGCCATAGGATTTAGCATGATGGATGTCTGAGGCCAGAGGAATTGGGTGCATGGATGTGTGTTTGCACGTGCTTGTAATTGGAGCATACTCTGCACCTGCCTGTACTGGTAACAGTGCAGAGTGACTGATCCCTAGATGGGACAGGAGAGTGGCTGGACCAGCTTCTGTGGCATTCAGATCCATTGTTTTGCACAGACTTCTGTAGGGGCAGACCTGAGCAAGCAAGCCCAATTCCTGCCTCTTGCAAACACCCTCACTCTGCTTATGCAGTTGAGGGTGGGGTTTTAAGCAACTTGACTAAAATGGGGAAGAGCGAGGGGAGACGACTTGGGTGGAGAGCAAGTTCAGTGGAGGGGAATGTAATGAAAGCTTCTTCAAACCATGGGCACATGCTATTTTTAGGCTGGAACTGGGCATATGGCAAATGTTTTTGTTAGTTTTTTGGCTTTAGAAATGCAAGAGCTTCTCTTCTGTAGGTTGCTAAATCTACAGAGAAGTAATTTCTGAGTAGCTGAGGAGATGCTTGAGTGTTTGGAGGGTTGTCATGGTCCTTTTGCACTGTTCTCTCCATCCCACCTCCCCTCCTGCTGGCTCACGGTGAGTCTCAGGGTAGAGTAACAGTCCCAGTGGTGGACACACTTCTGGTAATGGTGTGCTTGTGACAGCACAGCTCCTTCTATAGGCATGACTGCTCCACATCACTTTTCCTTGCTTTGTGTAAGGTATGGGACCAAATACCCACACGAAATTTGAACTAGCGTCCCTCCTTGCGTGTGCTCTTTTGTACTTCAATGCTTTCTGTCTGGGCGGATTATTTTGACTGCACATTGTTCTGGTGGAAAATAATTGGAACTGTGTAGCTAATAATGAAAATAAAACTATGTATGACTAAATGAAGTTCTTGCACCTTTGTAAATCTCAAAGAAGAGTTCTATTGCTGTGTAATGGCTGAATCTGTTAACTTATTAAACAATGTGAAAATCAAAGCCTGAGTCTGACTTCATACCTGGTGTAGTGCTGTGAATTTCCCTCCAACCTATCTTTATCTCCCCTAAATTCTTCCACTCAAATGATGGCAAACTGTGTAATCCCATGCAAGGGTCTGTAACACCCCAAAACATTTAAATGTAAGGGGGCAAGCTGAGGTTCCTTTACTCTGGATTGGCAAATGTTCCTGAGGAGCACCGACAGCTGTGGTAACGGAGTGGTTGAGGTGAGAGCGACAGTGAATTTCTGTGTAAGTTTAGAACTCTCAGAATTTCAGCCTGAAAATCCTGGGAATTTCAGCCCCAGCACCCTAGGAAATTTATAACTCAAACCCTTGAAATTCTGGCGCCAAAAACCTGGGGATTCCAAGCTTAGAACTCTCAGAATTTCAGCCTGAAAATCTTTGGAATTTTAGCCTCAAAAACCTGGAAATTTTGGCCTCAAAATCCTGGAATACTCAGCCCTAACCCCTGGGAATTTCAGCCACAGAAATGTGGGGGTTTCAACCCCCAAAATGTGGGAATTTCTGCCCCAAAATCTTTGGAATTCCTGCCCCGAAATCCTGGGACTTCCACCCCCAAAATCCTGGAAATTTTATGCCGATCGATTGCTGTGGGCTCGATTGCTAATGCCCAGAGCAATGGACCCTAAACCGAGCCCCGCGCCTCGGGATACGTGACTGCCGGGGCTGCCCCCCGGTTTTTAAAGGGGCTTTGGGGTGTTTGGAGGGTTTTGAAGCTTGTTTTAGGGTATTTTGAAGGACATCTAAAAAACGAAAAAAAAAAAAAATCTAAGCAGAGCATCCACACTAGCAGGAAAAACAACAGGTAGAATGCAACACTCCAAGAATACAAGGCATCTTTTCAATTTCTTAAAAAAGAAAAAAAGAGGAAATCCATCTTTGTCACACAATACGACGTTAAGTGCAACAAAACATCACAGCCGAACCTTCACTCTGCCTTTCAATGCTGCTGTCCAGCACAGAGAAGCTGCGGCTCTTTCTGGATCCCTGGAAGTGTCCAAATGCAGGTTCGACACTGGGGCTTGGAGCACCCGGGCTACTGAAAGGTTGGTTCCCTGCTCCCGGCAGGGAGTGGAACTGGACGAGTTTAAGGAGCTTTCCCACCCAAACCATGCTGGGATTCCGTGATTCTGTGAACGGACCCAGGCAGAAGGGCTAAATTTCCATTTTAGTTCAAAAATGCTGCTGCAAGGGCACGAAAAGAGATTTCAATTGCTGTTAAAGGGGGGGCGTGGCCACCTCAGAAATTACTCACAGGTGTAAAGAATTCTCTGTCTGCGCCGGAACAAATTCCCCGGCAGCGGCGGCGCTCGGAGCTCCTGGGGGGGCGGCACGGACGGTCCCCGCGCCCCGGCCGGTTCCGGTGAGCACGGGGAAACCGCCGCCGCCTCCATCCCGCGCACGGCCGGCGGCACAGCCCGGCTCCCGGGCCGCACCAGGAGCGAGTCCAGAGCCCCGGCAGGAGCCCGGAGCAGCAGCGGCAGCACCGCGCTCGGCCCCAGCGCCCCTCCCGAAGCCGCCCGGCCCTGAGCCTCACACTCCGCCCGCCGAGGGAGAGGCGGCACCGCTCCGGGTGGCATCCCCAGCCGGCATCGCCAGCA
>CM067629.1:7009685-7073707 GCA_034336685.1 Luscinia luscinia | reverse complement strand
CTGGGAATGGGAACAGGTCCCTGGGAATGGGAACAGATCCCAGGGGATGGGAATAGAAATGGGAACAGGTCCCTGGGAATGAGAACAGACTTTTGGGAATGGGAACCGATCTCTGGGGATGGGAACAGATATCTGGGAATGAGAACAGGTCACTGGAATGGGAACAGGTCATTGGGATGGGAACAGGTCACTGGGAATGGGAACAGGGCCCTGGGAATGGGAACAGATCTTTGGGAATGGGAATAGAAATGGGAACGGGTCCCTGGGAATGAGAACAGACTTTTGGGAACGGGAACAGGGCCCTGGGAATGGGAACAGGGCCCTGGGAATGGGAACAGGGCCCTGGAATAGGAACAGATCTTTGGGAATGGGAACAGATCCCTGGGGTCAGGAGCAGCCATTGGAGCTCCCAGGAGCACCCAAGGGTGACACCCGGAGGGGCTCTTACCTGGATTCCCGGGGGTCCGGGGGGCCCGGGAGGCCCTGGCATCCCCGTGGGGCCTCGCATGCCCTCGCTGCCCTACAGGAGCCACAGGAGGTGAGGGGCACAGCGGGGCTGGCCCCAAACCCAGCACAGCCCCAGGGACAGGCGGTGACAGCGCAGAGCCGCTGCCCGGTGGCACTGGTCCCTGGCACTCACCTTCTCGGCCACAGGCCCTGGTGGCCCGGCTGGACCCACCTTTCCTGGGAAACCAGGGGGACCCTGAAGAGAAGAGGGGTGTGGGGTGAAGGGGGGATCCCAGCAGAAGAGCCCAGCCCATAAATCCCGCTCTTCCCCAGCTCATTTTAATGGGATTGATCTGGAGATTGATCTCATCCCACTTGTGTCCCCCTTGTAGAACTCCCTGTCCCCATCCCTGGTGCTGTGGGGACATGGGGACTGTGTTGGGTTGATGTGGCCAGAAATGTGGATTCTGTCACCATCTGTTAAACCAGGTGGGGCAGTGACCCTGATCTCCGTGGGAGATATCCTCTGCTAATGGGCCAGCTTTAAACCAGCTGGGGCAATCATCTTTATCTTTCCCACAGCCCATCCTCCCTCCAGGAGATATCTCCTGTTCATGGGCCATTGTTAAAAACCAACTGGGGCAGTGATCCTGATCTCCAGGGCCAACATCTGCTGTTAATGGGCCAGGTGTTCCTTATCTCTGTGGAGATATTTCCTGTTAATGGGCCATGTGTTAAAAACCAGCTGGGGCAATCATCTTTATCTTCCCCACAGCCCATCCTCCCTCCAGGAGATATCTCCTGTTCATGGCCAGTGAGTCCCAGGGCATGGCTGATAAAATTACATCATCCCACTGGGAGATGCTCCAGCCAGGGGGAGGAGACAAACATTTCCTACCTAGATAAAAACTGAGATTTGGAACAGCAAGGTTCCTTTTTTCCACTGAATTCCAGAGGAAAGCCAGACCTTTCCACATCATCCCTGGACCTTCAGAGGAAAACTGCACCTTCTACAGGAGCACTGCTCCAGCTGAACCACATCTGCCACTGCAGGAGGATGCAGCCACCATTGAATGGGACTGCTG
This sequence comes from Luscinia luscinia, assembly GCA_034336685.1. Lineage (NCBI taxonomy): Eukaryota > Metazoa > Chordata > Aves > Passeriformes > Muscicapidae > Luscinia > Luscinia luscinia. The sequence goes on along the minus strand of CM067629.1, from coordinate 7,072,175 downwards.
CCAACACCCTGACTGACTGATGGGTGTCAGCTTGGATTCTGACTCTGGCAGTGTTTTGGGATTGTTCTTTGCAATACTGTATTTCTATTTTAATTTTCCTAGTAAAGAATTGTTATTCCTAATTCCCATCTCTTTGCCTGAGAGCCCCTTAATTTCAAAATGATAATAATTTGGAGGGAGGGGGTTTGCATTCTCCATTTCTGCCTTTATTGGCGACACCTGTCCTCCAAACCAGGACAGGGACACACCACAGGCATCCCACAGTGCTGGAATTCCCAGCAGGATATTCCCAAAATTCCCAGTGGGATTTACTCACCGGAGGTCCCGGGAAGCCAGGCTGGCCCTGGAAACCCTGTGGGGACACAAGAGCTGAGCCAGACCCCACAGCCCCACCCCGCGGGGGTCCTGGGGGTCCTGTCCCCTTTTGGGGACACTCACCTGGTCCCCCTTCTCTCCAGCACTTCCTGGGAGCCCACGCTCACCCCTGGGACCCTGTGGAGAGACGGGATTGTTGGATCCCAGAAATTTGGGATTTTTTTGGCTTTCTGTGCTTTCTGGCACTGACCCCCTGGAGAACACTGCTTTTGACCTGAGGCCTTGGAGCCTCAAATTCAAACTCAAACTTCCAAATTTGAGTGATGGAGTTAAAATCACGGGTGTGTAGTTAAATAGAAGTGTGTGATTTCACACGGTGAAAGGTTTTAAAGCTGAGGTTTTTATAATACAGTAATAGGTGTTGGACAAGATGAAGGATCATCTTCCTTCTTCTTCATGGTTTTATGTAATAGGTTGGTCAGTCAGTGTCACACTGACAGAATTTAATTATTAGGTTAAAAGTATAAATAATGTAAGTATTAATTCTCTATTGGACTGTTTAGCTTTAAGAGAGCTTGTAGCAGCTGGATCTCCATTTTACTGGCTTATTTTTGGTAAGATTTACTTTTTGATAAGATTTAATAAGCAACCAAACCCAAAAATCAGTTTCCTTCGTGTATTTTTTAATCCTGGCTCTTAGTGCAGGCAGAAGAGACTCCAAACAAACCCACCACTGTCACAGGAATGAGGTGGTGGGAGCACCCCACAGCACCCCACAGCCCCCAAAGCCGCCCCCTCCCACCCCACAGCCCCCAGGGTGGGCACCTACCGCTGGCCCCACGGGACCCGGCAGCCCATCCACGCCAGGGGGTCCCTGAAAGGACGGGAATAGGGTCAGGGGGATGTGGCTGAAGGATCCCAGCCCCGGTGCCCACACAGAGGGGGCACCTGGGGGGCCCCATGCCCCACTGCCCCCCCCCAGAGCAGGGCCCTGAGGGACTCACCAGCTCCCCTTTCTCTCCAGGGGGACCCACGTAGCCTCGCTCGCCCTTGATGCCCTGGGGAGGGAGGGTGACAAGGTGGGACAGGGGCAGGGGTGGGATATGGGGCACGGATGGGATTTGGGGCATGGGTGGGATTTGGGGCATGGATGGGATTTGGGGTACAGATGGGATTTGGGGTACAGATGGGATTTGGGGTATGGGTGGGATTTGGGGCATGGGTGGGATATGGTGTGTGGGTGGGATTTGGGGCATGGATGGGATATGGGCTACAGATGGAATTTGGGGCATGGATGGGATATGGGGTACGGATGCGATTTGGGGCATGGGTGGGATATGGTGTATGGGTGGGATTTGGGGCATGGGTGGGTTTGGGGTACCGATGGAATTTGGGCATGGGTGGGATATGGTGTGTGGGTGGGATTTGGGGCACAGATGGGATTTGGGGCACAGATGGGATTTGGGGTATGGATGGGATTTGGGGTATGGTTGGGATTTGGGGCACGGGTGGGATTTGGGGCATGGGTGGGATTTGGGGCACGGATGGGATTTGGGGTACAGATGGGATTTGGGGTACAGATGGGATTTGGGGTATGGTTGGGATTTGGGGCACAGATGGGATTTGGGGTACAGATGGGATTTGGGGTATGGTTGGGATTTGGGGCACAGATGGGATTTGGGCATGGATGGGATTTGGGGTATGGTTGGGATTTGGGGCACAGATGGGATTTGGGGTACAGATGGAATTTGGGGCACAGATGGGATTTGGGCATGGATGGGATTTGGGGCATGGATGGGATTTGGGGTACAGATAGAACATGGGACATGGATAGGACACAGCACAGGGATGAGATTTGGGGCAGAGGTGGGATTTGGGACATGGATGGGACATGGCACAGGGATGGGATATTGGGCACAGGCGGCATATGGGGCATGGATGTGATTCGGGACATGGATGTGATTCGGGACGTGGATGTGATTTGGGACGTGGATGGGATTTGGGACATGGATGTGATTCGGGACATGGATGTGATTTGGGGCATGGATGGAATTTGGGGTATAAATGGGATATGGGGCAGGATTGGGGCATGGGGCATGGATGGGATTTGGGGCATGGATGGGATTTGGGACATGGATGTGATTTGGGACATGGATGGGATTTGGGACATGGATGGGATTTGGGGCAGGATTGGGGCATGGGGCATGGATGGGATTTGGGGCATGGATGGGATTTGGGACATGGATGTGATTTGGGACATGGATGGGATTTGGGACATGGATGGGATTTGGGGCAGGATTGGGGCATGGGGCATGGATGGGATTTGGGGCATGGATGTGATTTGGGACATGGATGGGATTTGGGACATGGATGGGATTTGGGGTATAAATGGGATATGGGGCAGGATTGGGGCATGGGGTATGGATGGGATTTGGGACATGGATGTGATTTGTGGCATGGATGTGATTCGGGACATGGATGGGCATGGCACAGGGATGGGATATTGGGCACAGGTGGCATCTGGGACATGGCTGTGATTCAGGACAAGGATGTGATTTGGGACGTGGATGGGATTCGGGACATGGATGGGATTTGGGGTATAAATGGGATTTGGGGCATGGATGGGATATGGAGCAGGATTGGGGCACGGGGCATGGATGGGATTTGGGGCATGGATGGGATTTGGGGCATGGATGGGATTTGGGGCATGGATGGGCACGGCACAGGGATGGGATATTGGGCACAGGTGGCATCTGGGACATGGCTGTGATTCAGGACAAGGATGTGATTTGGGACAAGGATGGGATGTGGGGCATAGGTGGGATTTGGGGCATTGGATGGGGCATGGCACAGAGATGGGATATGGAGCAGGGATGGGATATGGCACATGGATGGGACATGGGGCATGGAAAGGACACTGGGCACAGGTGGCATTTGGGGCACGGATGTGACTTGGGGCACGGATGGCTGTGACAGGGGGGTCTCAGGAGGGTCGTGGGGACCCCGAGGGGGCTGGGGGCCGGCAGGGGCTGCCTGCTCCCCCAGTACTCACGGGAAGGCCGGGGGGCCCCGTGGCCCCGGGGTAGCCAGGCTGTCCTGGAGGTCCCTGCGCGTGAGGGGGGTGACATTGCAGTGCCCCAGGTGCCACCAATGCCCCCTGTCCCCTCTCCCCACAGCACTCACCGGCTCCCCTTTGGCTCCGGCCAGCCCCGCAGGGCCGCGCTCCCCTTGGAGACCCTTGGTGGGGAGAAGAGAGGAGATGCAGGGGGGTCCCCTAGAGCCCCTCCCGGGGGTCTGTGGGACCTGCTGGGACCCTGCCTGGGCTCCCTCCACCCCTGGCACAGCCACAGGCACAGGGGGCAGTGCCCAGGCGCGGTGGGGCCGCTCAAACCCTGGCGCTGTCACCCTGGAAAGCTCAGCCCTGGGGGAGCTGAGGGGGGGCTCCATCGTCCCAGGGTGACACGGGAACAGCCTGGAGCGCCACGGGGACCTCCGGGGTGGGTGGGTTAGTGACATGGTGCCGAGGTGACACAGAACGACAGGACACTGGCACACCGCAGAGCACGGCCCACAGAGAGCCCCGAGAGCCCGTGGGTGACGGTGACATTAGTGACACGGCCGGGGGACACGAGCAGGAGGGCAGGATCCTCCGAGAGCCGCCGGCACAGCCCCACCGCCGGCTCCTGTGGGGAGGGGGCGGGGCGGGAGCAGGAGGGTGGAGATGGATGAGGATGAGGATGAGGATGAGGATGAGGATGAAGACGATGAGATGAAGGAGAGATGGAGATTGGAGATAAAGATGGAGAATGAAGATGAAGATGAGGATGGAGATGGAGATGATGGAGATGGAGGCTGAGTGACCACAAGAGGAGGAGGGTGAGCCCGGGCAGCACCGGCCCCACACGGGACCCTCCTGGTCCCCACGAGGAGTGTCGCTGGTGACCACCCTCGGTGACAGTCACCCAGCCGAGGTGGCAGGTCCCCGGCACGCCCGGAGCAGTGGCGCAGTGGCGAAGGGACCCAGCAGGTGGCGAGTGCCAGCACCAGGTCCCTGAGCTGAGGAAGATCATCGCGGGTCCGCCGGGACCCCCTGCTTTGGGATGGAGGCGTGGGAATGGCAGGATGGAGATGGAGTGGAAGGGGAGGGAGGGGCAGCTGTGCTGCGGCTGCTCCCGGCGGGGACAGGGACAAGGGACACAGCCAAACCAAGCGACAGCGACACAGGGCACAGAGCGGAGCCGTGCTGCGTTCTTACGGGCAGTCCGGGGGCGCCCGGCGTTCCAGGAAAGCCCGGGGGGCCCTGAGGGGAGAAACAGGGAGGTCACAGCTTGGAAAAGGCGCTGGGGGAGCCTGGGCTGAGCCCCGGGGGAGCCACGGGGCTCCTGCTGGCAGCAGCTTCACCTCCTCCTCCAGCCTCACGGGACATCCGTGCCGTGCCGTGCCACACCTCTGGCGCCTCTGTCAGCACGGCCTCGGGGTGCCAGGCCCCTTTGGCCACCTGCTTTTAGGGGCTCTGAGCCCCCCAGAACCCCCCACCCCGCGCTGGGCTACTCACGATGGGTCCGGGTGGTCCTGGGGGCCCGCGCAGTCCTGGGGAGCCCTGGGGAGGGGTGGGCGTGCCACGTGTGACCACGGGGACCTGCCCGAGCCCCCAGGACGGGCTGGCATGGCAGGAGAGGGTCCGGGGATGGGGCGGACAGCACCCACCTGCTCTCCTCTCTCTCCGGGCATTCCTGGGGCCCCGGCAGCCCGGGGTCACCGGCGCAGTCAGGGCTGTCACCCTGCGGGGAGCGGGGACACATCAGCACCCCGGGGTGGCTCTGCCCACTGCCCACCACCCACTCCTGAGCCCCCACAAACTGGGGACAGCCCTGGATGCCCAGCAGGGACCAGGGATGTGAGCAGGACACCAGCGCCACTCACCCGAGCCTCCTCCGCTCGCGGGAATTCGGCAAAGCACTGGGAAAAAACCCCGCAGTCACCCAGCTGCGACAGAGGAGCAGCCTGTCCCTCCCCAGGGCTGCACCCGCATCCCAGAGTGTCCCCAAAGCGCCTCCAGAGCGCGGAGCTTCCCCCAGCTCCCACAAAATCCAATTCCCCGGGACTCGGGAGCGTCTCTCCAGCCTCGCCCCCGCCGGGCCAGGGGATGTCGGGCACCGAAATTCCCACCCCGAGCTGTGGGGACACTCACCCGGGCACAGCTGTCGCTGCCAGGGGCACCGGCACGGCCTCATCCCCCAAAATTCCCACCCCGAGTTATGGGGACACTCACCCGGGCACAGCTGTCGCTGCCAGGGGCACCCAGCATGACTCCAGCCCCCCGAAATTCCCACCCAGAGTTATGGGGACACTCACCCGGGCACAGCTCTCGCTGCCAGGGGCACCTGGCATGTCCCCATCCCCCTGAAATTCCCACCCCGAGTTATGGGGACACTCACCCGGGCACAGCTGTCGCTGCCAGGGGCACCCGGCATGTCCCCAGCCCCCCGAAATTCCCACCCAGAGTTCTGGGGACACTCACCCGGGCACAGCTCTCGCTGCCAGGGGCACCTGGCACTCCCCAGCCCCCCGAAATTCCCACCCAGAGTTCTGGGGACACTCACCCGGGCACAGCTCTCGCTGCCAGGGGCACCTGGCATGCCCCCATCCCCTTTCTCCCCCTCCACTCGCCCAGGAGCTTCCAGGGCCGCCTGCAGCTGGGCACAGTCCCCGCAGAGAGTCTGGGGCAAAAGGGGAGTCAGGGGTGCCCCGAGGGGTCCCCCAGGGCGGGAGGATGACCCCATCCCCAGCCTCTCACCTTCAGCACCTCGATGTTCCTCTCAGCCACGACGGCCAGAGGTCCCTGGAAAAGAGGGATGGATGGAGGGATGGATGGAGGGAGGAAGGACGGATGGAGGGAGGGATGGAGAGAGGGATGGAGGGATGGAAGGAGGGAGGGATGGATGGAGGGAGGGATGGAGGGATGGAGGGATGGAGAGAGGGATGGAAGGAGGGATGGAAGGAGGGAGGGATTGTCCCCGCCATGGGGACATTGCCACGGCCATTGTCAGCACCTACCAGGTCTCCAGCCGGCCCGGGCAGTCCGGGCAGGCCGTTGTGTCCCGGCATTCCCTAAATGCACAAATCCAAGGGAACATTCACAGCTCCAAGCTCAGGACGGGCCCCGCTCCTCCCGCCGCTGCTCCCCCCCAACCCATCGCTCACCTGGCGGCCGGGGGCTCCGGGCGGGCCAGGGGGGCCGGGAGCTCCGGGGGGGCCCTGCAGAACCCCAAACCCAGTCAGAGAGAGGCGAGGGGTGAAGGGGCTGGGAGGGGCACGGTGAGGGCGGCACCGACCTGCGGGCCCGGCTGGGGCTGCCAGGACATGCCGGTCCAGAACCCCGGGGCTCCCTGCGGTGAGAGAGGACAGAATTCGGGAGGGTGGAACCGGGCGGGGGGGTGGCCACGGAGCCGGCAGGGGGGACACTCACCGGCATCCCGCCGTAGTTGGGGTCCTGGCGGGGGCTGGGGGGCAGGAGCACTCGCCGGGGTCTCCCCTGCGGGCAGAGGGGGTGAGGGCAGGGGGGGGCACGGGGGGGCACGGGGGGGCACCCGGACCCCGACTCACCTTCTCTCCCTGGGGCGCCCTTCTCCCCCCTGCCAGAGGGAAAGCGGAGACGGGGGGTTACACACAGTCCCGGGCACAGCCCCTGGCACATCCCTGGCACAGCCCCTGGCACAGCCCCTGGCACAGCCCCTGGCACAACCCCGGGCACATCCCCTGGCATCCCCTGGCACATCCCTGGCACATCCCGGGCACAGCCCCTGGCACAGCCCCTGGCACAGCCCGGGCACATCCCGGCACAGCCCCTGGCACAGCCGCTGGCACAGCCCTGGCACAGCCCTGGCACATCCCCTGGCACAGCCCCTGGCACAGCCCCTGGCACATCCCCTGGCACATCCCGGGCACAGCCCTGGCACATCCCCTGGCACATCCCCGGGCACAGCCCCTGGCACAGTCCCTGGCACATCCCGGGCACAGTCCCTGGCACAGCCCCTGGCACAGCCCTGGCACATCCCTGGCACAGCCCCTGGCACAGCCCTGGCACATCCCCTGGCACATCCCCTGGCACATCCCCTGGGCACAGCCCCTGGCACATCCCCTGGCACAGCCCCTGGCACATCCCCTGGCACATCCCTGGCACATCCCCTGGCACAGCCCCTGGCACATCCCCTGGCACAGCCCCGGCACAGCCCCTGGCATCCCCTGGCACAGCCCCTGGCACAGCCCCTGGCACATCCCTGGGCACATCCCTGGCACAGTCCCTGGCACAGCCCCTGGCACAGTCCCTGGCACAGTCCCTGGCACAGCCCTGGGCACAGCCCCTGGCACAGTCCCTGGCACAGCCCCTGGCACAGCCCCGGGCACAGTCCCTGGCACAGCCCCGGGCACAGTCCCTGGCACAGCCCCGGCACAGCCCTGGCACATCCCTGGCACAGCCCTGGCACAGCCCCTGGCACATCCCGGGCACATCCCTGGCACAGCCCCTGGCACAGCCCCGGCACAGTCCCTGGCACATCCCCTGGCACAGTCCCTGGCACAGCCCCTGGCACATCCCCGGCACAGCCCTGGCACAGCCCCTGGCACATCCCCTGGCACAGCCCCTGGCACAGCCCCTGGCACAGTCCCTGGCACAGCCCTGGCACAGTCCCTGGCACAGCCCCTGGCACAGCCCCTGGCACAGTCCTGGCACATCCCTGGCACATCCCTGGCACAGTCCCTGGCACAGTCCCGGGCACAGCCCTGGCACATCCCTGGCACATCCCCGGGCACATCCCGGCACAGCCCCTGGCACATCCCGGGCACATCCCTGGCACAGCCCTGGCACAGCCCCGGGCACATCCCCTGGCACAGCCCCTGGCACAGCCCTGGCACATCCCGGGCACATCCCCTGGCACATCCCTGGCACAGCCCCAGCACCTACCGGCTGCCCGCTGGACCCGGGGAGCCCCGGCTGCCCCTCGGGGCCCTGTGAGGAAGAGGAGGGTGAGGAAATGGCGCCCAGGACCGGGGTGGCAGCAGGCTGGCACTGCCATGCTGCAGGGCAGCACTCACCCGTGGCCCGGTGACGCTGCTCCCTGGTGCTCCCGGGGGTCCCGTGGCGCCTTTGGGGCCGGGAGAGCCCTGCAGAGGAGGGACAGCAGGCATGGGGAGCAGGGGGCACCGGGGGCTGGGGGACGCTGCCTTACCTTGGCACCTTTCTCTGCCGCCGTCCCCGGGGGTCCCTGCGGTCCGGGGGGCCCTGGGGGCAGGACAGGGGTTGGTTCCTCCCAGTGAGGGGACAGTGCTGTCCCCAAAGCCACCGCAGTGCACACAGGGGCTGGCAGGGGTGTGAGCCCGGCACTCACTGCCCCGTCACCCCCAGCACCCAAACCCCCAAACCTGCTCACCGGGGGTCCGGGGGGTCCGGGGCTCCCGGGGTCTCCCTGGAAAAGCAGAGTGGGTGCAAGGCACGGAGCCACAGGCAGGGGACAGCAGGGGCAGCAAAGGCGCCCCAAAACCCACCTGTGCTCCTGGCTGGCCGATCCCCCGCGGTCCTGGCTCACCCTACGGGCACGGAGGGGCAGTGGGGTGGCCCCTGCACCCCACAACTGACACACAGGGGCAGTGGGGTGTCCCCTGCACCCCACAACTGACACAGGGGGCAGTGGGGTGTCCCCTGCACCCCACACCCTGCACCCCACAACTGACACAGAGGGGCAGTGAGGTGTCCCCAGGACCCCACACCCCACAACTGACACAGAGGGGCAGTGGGGTGTCCCCAGGACCCCACACCCAGCCCCTGCACCCCACAATTCACACAGAGGGGCAGTGGGGTGTCCCCAGGACCCCGCACCCCGCACCCCGCTCACCTGCAGCCCTTTCGGCCCGGCGGGGCCCTGCACCCCCGGCAGCCCCGGCTTCCCCTAAAACACAGCAGGGTCACCCCGGGGGCACGGCGGCGCCCGCGCGGCGGCCCCGGGGGTGGCACTCACGGGTTTGCCCGGCTGCCCGGCGCCCGGCGGGCCCGGCTCCCCTCGGGGCCCGGGCTGGCCCGGCACGGCCGCCACGCCCGAGGTGTCCGTGAGCACGGCGGGGCCGGGCTCGCAGGCGTCTCCCTGCGGGAGGGGACAGCAGCGGTTGGTGACACGGCGGGGACCCGCGCGGCTCCCCAGAATGTGTCACCGTCACACCTTGTCGCCTTTGGGGCCGGCTGGTCCCCTGGTGCCGGGCTCACCCGACAGCCCCGGGACCCCGGCCGTGCCCGGCGTGCCCGGGTCCCCGGGGCTGCCAGCGTCACCCTGCGAAGAGAGGGGACAAGGATGACGCGGGGAGGGAGGGGACAGGGCGCGCGGGGGTGACAGAGCCGCCCCGAGCCCCTCTCACCTTCTGCCCCTTCTCGCCAGCGCCGCCGGGTCTGCCCTGGGAAACGCAGGAATGGGTCAGGGTGGGGCATCCCCCCCAAAAACGGGCACGGGGGGCACGGGGGGCACTCACCGCTCTGCCCGGGGGGCCAGCAGGACCCCTTTCTCCCGGTGGCCCCGGCACTGCCAGCACTGTCGCCGTCCCTTGGAGGGCCTGCGGGCTGGGAGGGCACTGCCCGCACTGCTCGCCCTGCGGAGGGACATCCCGGCTGGGTGTGCCTTTGGGGACGCGACACGGCCCCCGCCCTCCCCAGCTCAGCGCGGCCGTGCTGGGGAGGTGGCAGGGACAGGGCGGGGACAGCAGAGTCCCCACGGCTGCGCTCACCTTCTCTCCCTTGAGCCCCCGCGCTCCTGGATCTCCCTTCTCTCCTGGGGTTCCCTGCACAGCAGAGGTGACATCACGGTCCCAAAACTCGGCTCCGGCACCCCCAGACCCCTCCTGCCCCACCCTGCACCCCCACTCACCGGTCTGCCCGTGGGTCCCACATGGCCACTGTCCCCCTGAAACGGAGCAGGGCCGGGGCAGAATCAGGGCCAGGGCAGAATCAGAATCAGAATCAGGGTCAGGATCAGAATCAGGGCCAGGGGCAGAATCAGGGTCAGGGGCAGAATCACGGTCAGGATCAGAATTAGGGCCAGAATCAGAATCAGGGCCAGGATCAGAATCAGGGTCAGGATCAGAATCAGGATCAGGGGCAGAATTAGGGTCAGGATCAGAATTAGGGACAGGGTCAGAATTAGGGCCAGGGGCAGAATCAGGGACAGGGGCAGAATCAGGGTCAGGATCAGAATCAGGGTCAGGGGCAGAATTAGGATCAGGGGCAGAATTAGGGCCAGGATCAGAATCAGGGTCAGGGCCAGAATCAGGGTCAGGGGCAGAATCAGAGTCAGGATCAGCCAAGCCTGCCCCGACCCCCTGGGATGATCCAGCCATTCCCACTCATCCCAAGGGTGTGAAAAGGGGGTGGGGGAAGGTCACTCACCTTCTCGCCCTTGATCCCAGCCAGACTGGACAGACCCATTTCATCCTGCTGGACACCCACAGGGTCACTCACCGGCACCCACAGCACCCCCGGGGGTCACCCACAGCGCCCCCGGAGTCACCCACAGCACCCCGGAGTCACCCACAGCGCCCCCGGGGGTCACCCTAGCGCCCCGGGGGTCACCCACAGCGCCCCGGGGGTCACCCCGCCGTGGGACGGGGGGTCCCGCCCCGGTACTCACCGGCAGCACCCCCGGATCCCCCCGCCGGGACAGGGGGGTCCCGCCCGGTACTCACCGGCAGCACCCCCGGGGGTCACCCCGCCGGGACAGGGGTTCCCGCCCGGTACTCACCGGCAGCACCCCCGGCTCCCCCTCGAGCCCCTCGGCGGGGCCGCGGCGCAGCGCGGCGAGGACGCGGAGGTCGCAGGACAGGCACGAGTCCCCCTGGCACGGGGAGGGGACAGCTCAGGGGCTGCAGCGGCCGAGCAGGGGTGGCACGGAGGGTCACACACTCACCTTCTCCCCTTTCATCCCCTGGATGCCCGGATCTCCCTGGGAAGGAAAAGCAGGAGCTGGACGGTGCTCGGTGTCCCCCAGATGGGGACAGCTCAGCGCTCCCCGTGTCACCTACCCTGTCCCCTTTGGGTCCTGCTGGGCCGGGTGCGTCCTGGGAAACAGAGGGAACATCAGGGCTGCTGGGGTGGCACCGCTCTGCCCTGCACCCCAGGAACCCCCGGTTCAGACTCACCGAGAGCCCGTCCCTGCCGGGCGCTCCGGGCTCCCCGCGGGGTCCCGGCTTGCCGGGAATTCCGGCGGCGCCGAGCATCCCCTCGGGGACAGCGGGACACACCTCGCACGGCTCGCCCTGCGCGGTGCGAGCCGTGAGACAGAGCCAGGGGGGCTGGGGGTGACCGCCAGGATGGGCCCCTGGCCACCCCAGGCCATCCTGTCGCTGTCACCGCACCCACCTTGTCTCCTTTCGGCCCCGGCACTCCGGGGAGACCCTGCGGGAGAGAAGTGGGGAGGGGGCTGTTTCAGAGAGCCCCCAGCAGTGCCACCAGCACCCCTCAGCTGGCCACCAGCCGGTCACGGGACGCTCCTGGCCCCGAGCGATGCTTTTGGTTTTCCCAAAGCCCTCCCGGCTCCCGAGTTCGGATCCCATCACCTCTCTGGCCAAGAGCCGCCCCGAGCCCGAGCCAAGGAACCCGGCCCTGACCGCGGCTTTGGCTCCGGCTGCTACTCACGGCTGTCCCAGGCGATCCTCCGGGTCCAGGAGCTCCCGGGCTGCCCTGCAGCCAGAGACGGGAAAAGCTGAGCTCAGCACGGGGAACAGCACAACCCTGAGCCCGTGACACCCCTGACCCACCCACGCCGGGTCCTCGGGCCACCAGGCGGAGTTTGGTGGTCCATGGCTCCAGCTCAGCCGTGGTGGTCGGGCTGTGGATGGGACGGCACAGCCCCCCTGCCCTGCCAGGCTGGCTCAGGGGTGGAAGAGTCGGTCTGAAGTGTCTCTGATCCGCCTCACCAGCATCATCAGAGACTGAGAGCCAGGACCCCACTGCTCACTCTGACCTGAGCTCTGGATGCTGCCCAGGGCTGTCTGTGCCTGGTGCTGCCCAGGACTGTCTGTGCCTGTGCTGGTGCTGCCCAGCACTGTCTGTGGCTGTACCTGGTGCTGCCAGGACTGTCTGTGCCCGTGCTGGTGCTGCCCAGCACTGTCTGTGCCTGTGCTGGTGCTGCCCAGGGCTGTCTGTGCCCGTGCTGGTGCTGCCCAGGACTGTCTGTGCCCGTGCTGGTGCTGCCCAGCACTGTCTGTGCCTGTGCTGGTGCTGCCCAGGGCTGTCTGTGGCCGTGCTGGTGCTGCCCAGGACTGTCTGTGCCCGTGCTGGTGCTGCCCAGGGCTGTCTGTGGCTGTGCTGGTGCTGCCCAGGACTGTCTGTGCCTGTGCTGGTGCTGCCCAGGACTGTCTGTGCCTGTGCTGGTGCTGCCCAGGGCTGTCTGTGCCTGTGCTGGTGCTGCCCAGCACTGTCTGTAGCTGTGCTGGTGCTGCCCAGCACTGTCTGTGCCTGTGCTGGTGCTACCCAGGACTGTCTGTGCCTGTGCTGGTGCTGCCCAGCACTGTCTGTGCCTGTGCTGGTGCTACCCAGGACTGTCTGTGCCTGTGCCTGGTGCTGCCCAGCACTGTCTGTGCCTGTGCTGGTGCTGCCCAGGGCTGTCTGTGCCTGTGCTGGTGCTGCCCAGCACTGTCTGTAGCTGTGCTGGTGCTGCCCAGCACTGTCTGTGCCTGTGCTGGTGCTACCCAGGACTGTCTGTGCCTGTGCTGGTGCTGCCCAGCACTGTCTGTGCCTGTGCTGGTGCTGCCCAGGACTGTCTGTGGCTGTGCTGGTGCTGCCCAGCACTGTCTGTGCCTGTGCTGGTGCTGCCCAGGACTGTCTGTGCCTGTGCTGGTGCTGCCATGGCACGAGCAGGGTGCTGCTCACAGTGCCTGTTCCAGCACCTGTTTGTTGCAGCAATGATCTCCACATACAACAGTCCATAAATCTCCCACCTTTAGGCCAGAGGCCGCTCACTTTGTAAAGGACTATAAAAAGTGACTTTCCTAAAGCGGCTCTGAGATCTCTTTCTCCCCAGGGATTGAAGACGTGTCCATTGTGGGATGACCACGAGGATGAGTCCCGTCTGTTGGTAGCTACATCCCATCCTTCCTCTCTTTCTCCTTTTATCTCTCTCTCTCTCTATCTGAATTGTTCCACACAATAATCTGCATTGCTGCTTTCTGCTGAATAAAACCTGAGTCTTTCACTTTTGTCCTTTGCACCCTGGGGTCGAACGAACCATCACAACTCCAGCTCGGGTTGAGCGGGTGGTGACAAGGGGGCAGCTGGGACCCCCTCCCCTCCACTCACCTTCTGTCCCTTGGCACCTGGGGGGCCACCGGGGTCACCCTGAAAGGGACAGAGGCGGGGTCAGCGCTGCCTGTGGGGCGGCACCTCGCCCCTCCCACGGCAGTGCCCACCATGGCCCTGGCTCCTCACCGGCTTCCCTGGAACGCCGACCCCTGGGAGCCGGGTGTGCCCGGGGGTCCCGGCTCGCCCGCCAAGCCCTCGGGTCCCACGAGGCCGGGGTCACCCTGGAGCACAGTGGGGGTGTCAGAGCTGGCAGTGCCACCAGGTGCCCCACCCGTCACCCCCAAACCCCCCAGGTACCTTCTGGCCCTTGGGCCCCACCACGCAGATCTCTCCAGGCCGGCCCTGCCAGGAGGGGAGTGGGATGTGCTGGACCCCCCCACCTGGGGGATGCCCAGGGGGTGCCCAGGGGTGCCCAGGGACCACCCAGCACTACTCACATCACGCCCAGGGCGCCCTGGCTTGCCCTGCAGGCCCCCATCGCCCTTCTCACCCTTCTGGCCCTGCAGCACAGACAGATGTCACCCGTGGTGCCACCTGTGGTGTCACCAAAGCAACCCAGCTTGGTGCTGGCAGGTCCTGGCACCTCTGCCACCATCCCAGGTGTGCTGCCAGGACCCACAGGTGGGCTGGACTCACCTTCTGCCCCTCAGTGCCAGCTGGGCCCGGGAGTCCCTGCATGGGGAAAACGGGACAAGGTGGGTGCAGGTGCCAGGTGGGCTGGTGCAGGTGCCAGGTGGGCTGGTGCAGGTGCCAGGTGGGCTCGTGCAGGGTCACCTCCTGCTCCTTTCATGCCCACACGCAGCTGGACCCCTCCCCAGCCCAGCCCAGGGCAGGGTCACCCCGCAGTGTCCCCACGCCGTGTCCCCAGTGTCACTTACCACCTGCCCTCGCTGCCCCTTCTCACCCCGAGGCCCCTCAAGCGCACTGGGAGGAGGAGGAGGAGGTGAGAGGTGAGGCAGAGATGGGGAGGGGGTTTAGGGGGTTTAGGGGGGGTTTGGGGGGGGATTTGGGGGTCTCACCTGCACGGGGCCGCCGGGGTGGAGTGCGCCGCAGTCCATGCCCTGCAGAGGGGGGGAGGCGGCTCAGGGATGAGGGAGGGGGATTTGGGGACAGGGACCCCCGTGTGTTGGGGACCCCGCAGGGAGCAGCCCCCCAGCGGGAGGGGACAGGGCAGGGGACAAGGAGAGCAGGGATGGGGACACTCACACGGTCACCCTTCTCCCCTTTGCCACCGGCCGTGCCAGGGAGGCCCCGCTCGCCCTTGGTGCCCTGCAGGAGAGGGAGGGTGACAGAGGGCACAGGGAGAGTGACAACGGGGCACGGGCAGAGTGACACAATGGGCACAGGGTGGGCGACACAAAGGGCACAGGGTGACAAACAGGCACAGGGTGGGTGACACAGGAGTACAGGGTGTCCCCAGGTCCCCGTGTGCCCACAGCTCCTGGCAGGGCTGCTCTGGTACAGCATTCCCACATTCCCACATTCCCACATTCCCACATTCCCACATTCCCACATTCCCACATTCCCCCATTCCCCATTCCCCATTCCCCATTTCCCCATTCCCCATTCCCCATTCCCCATTCCCCCATCCCCCATTTCCCATTCCCCATTCCCCCATTCCCCATTCCCATTCCCCATTCCCCATTCCCCATTCCCCATTCCCCATTCCCCATTCCCCATTCCCCCATCCCCATTTCCCATTCCCATTCCCCCATTCCCCATTCCCCATTCCCCATTCCCCATTCCCCATTCCCCATTCCCCATTCCCCATTTCCCATTCCCCATTCCCCATTTCCCATTCCCCATTCCCCATTCCCCATTCCCCATTCCCCATTCCCATTCCCCATTCCCACATTCCCCATTCCCCATCCCCCATTCCCCATTCCCCATTCCCCATTCCCACATTCCCCATTCCCCATTCCCCATTCCCCATTCCCCATTCCCCATTCCCCATTCCCCATTCCCCATTCCCCATTCCCCATTCCCCATTCCCCATTCCCCCATTCCCCATTCCCCATTCCCCATTCCCCATTCCCCATTCCCCATTCCCATTCCCATTCCCCATTCCCCGTTCCCCATTCCCGTTCCCCATTCCCCCATTCCCGTTCCCCATTCCCCATTCCCCATTCCCCATTCCCCATTCCCCATTCCCATTCCCATTCCCCATTCACCATTCCCCATTCCCCATTCCCAATTCCCCATTCCCCATTCCCCATTCCCCATTCCCCATTCCCCATTCCCGTTCCCCATTCCCCCATTCCCCATTCCCCATTCCCCATTCCCCATTCCCCATTCCCCATTCCCCATTCCCCATTCCCCATTCCCCATTCCCACATTCCCCATTCCCATTCCCCATTCCCCATTCCCCCTTCCCCATTCCCCA
The DNA here is from genome assembly GCA_034336685.1 of Luscinia luscinia. Classification (NCBI taxonomy): domain Eukaryota; kingdom Metazoa; phylum Chordata; class Aves; order Passeriformes; family Muscicapidae; genus Luscinia; species Luscinia luscinia. Next base: position 7,056,141 of record CM067629.1, on the reverse strand, counting down.
TTCCCCATTCCCCATTCCGATTCCCACATTCCCCATTCCCCATTCCCATTCCCCATTCCCCCTTCCCCATTCCCCATTCCCATTCCCCATTCCCCATTCCCCATTCCCCATTCCCCATTCCCCATTCCCCATTCCCCATTCCCCTTCCCCATTCCCCATTCCCCATTCCCATTCCCATTCCCATTCCCCCATTCCCCATTCCCCATTCCCCATTCCCCATTCCCCATTCCGATTCCCACATTCCCCATTCCCCATTCCCATTCCCCATTCCCCTTCCCCCATTCCCCATTCCCCATTCCCCATTCCCCATTCCCCATTCCCCATTCCCCATTCCCCATTCCCCATTCCCCATTCCCCTTCCCCATTCCCCATTCCCCATTCCCATTCCCATTCCCCATTCCCCATTCCCATTCCCCATTCCCCATTCCCCATTCCCCATTCCCCATTCCCCATTCCCCCATTCCCCATCCCCCATTCCCCATTCCCCATTCCCCATTCCCCATTCCCCATTCCCCATTCCCCATTCCCCTTCCCCATTCCCCATTCCCCATTCCCATTCCCATTCCCCATTCCCCATTCCCCATTCCCCATTCCCCATTCCCCATTCCCCATTCCCCATTCCCCATTCCCCCATTCCCCCATCCCCATTCCCCATTCCCCATTCCCCATTCCCACATTCCCCATTCCCCTTCCCCCATTCCCATTCCCATTCCCCATTCCCCCATTCCCCATTCCCCATTCCTCATTCCCCATTCCCATTCCCCCATTCCCCATTCCCATTCCCCATTCCCCATTCCCCATTCCCCATTCCCCATTCCCCATTCCCCATTCCCCATTCCTCATTCCCCCATTCCCCATTCCCCCATTCCCCATTCCCCATTCCCCATTCCCCATTCCCCATTCCCCATTCCCCATTCCCCATTCCCCATTCCCCCATTCCCCATTCCCCCATTCCCATTCCCCATTCCCATTCCCCATTCCTCATTCCCATTCCCCCTTCCCCATTCCCTTCCCCATTCCCATTCCCCATTCCCCATTCCCCATTCCCCATTCCCCATTCCCCCATTCCCCATTCCCCATTCCCCATTCCCCATTCCCCCATTCCCCATTCCCCATTCCCCATTCCTCATTCCCCATTCCCCATTCCCCCATTCCCCATTCCCCATTCCCATTCCCATTCCCATTCCCATTCCCCTTCCCCATTCCCCCATTCCCATTCCCCATTCCCCATTCCCCATTCCCCATTCCCCATTCCCCATTCCCCATTCCCCATTCCCCATTCCCCATTCCCCATTCCCCATTCCCCATTCCCCATTCCCCATTCCCCATTCCCCATTCCATTCCCATTCCCCATTCCCCATTCCCCATTCCCCATTCCCCATTCCCCATTCCCCATTCCCCATTCCCCATTCCCCATTCCCCATTTCCCCATTCCCCATTCCCCATTCCCCATTCCCCCATTCCCCACATTCCCCATTCCCCATTCCCCATTCCACATTCCCCATTCCCCATTCCCCATTCCCCATTCCCCATTCCCCATTCCCCATTCCCCATTCCCCATTCCCCATTCCCATTCCCGCTGGAGCTCTGGGTGTCCTGGGAGGTGACAATCCCACCTTTGGGCCTTGGGGACCGAGGGTGACCTGTGGGGACAGGAGAAGGTGTCCCCAAGGGGGCTCCAGACAGCAGCAGAGGTCCCTGAGCCCACCACAGTCCCCACCCTCCCAGCTGTCCCCAAGTGCCACCACGGGGCACGAGGGGTCCCAAACGCCCCTGCCATCCCCCCACCCCCAGCCAGATGTTGCTGTAGGAATGGGGCCACATCTGGAAAGGATCAGGGGCCGTCCAGATGTGGCCCTGGGCCCAGTGGGGGCTGGTGGCAGCGCCCCGGTGGTTTTTGGCACCCCAGGTCTCAGCCCGCCCCGTGCAGCGCCACACTCACATTTCCTGAGGCCGGCTGGGGCAGGCAGGGAGGGCACTGCAACACACAGGGGGGGGCGTGGAGCGGCGACACGGGGCACCCCAACCCACAGCACCCCAAATCCGCAGCACCCCAAACCCACAGCACCCCAAACCCCACTGGCACCCTGAACTCCACAGATCCCAAAACCCCACAGCACCCCAAATCCCACTGCACCCTGAACTCCACAGATCCCAAAACCCACAGCACCCCAAATCCTACAGCACCCTAAAACCCCACAGCACCCTAAAACCCCACAACACCCCAAATCCCACTGCACCCCAAATCCCACTGCACCCTGAACTCCACAGATCCCAAAACCCCACAGCACCCCAAAACCCCACAGCACCCCAAATCCCACAGCACCCCAAATCCTCACAGCACCCCCAAAACCCCACAGCACCCCAAACCCCACAGCATACTAAAACCCCATAGCACCCCAAACCCCACAGCACCCCAAATCCCACAGCACCTAAAACCTCACAGCACCCTAAATCCCACAGCACCCCAAATCCCACAGCACCCCAAAACCCCACAGCACCCTAAAACCCCACAGCACCTCAAATCCCACAGCACTCCAAACCCCCACAGCATACTAAAACCCCATAGCACCCCAAACCCTACAGCACCCCAAATCCTACAGCACCCTAAAACCTCACAGCACCCCTAAAACCTCACAGCACCTCAAACCCCACAGCACCCCAAACCCCACAGCACCCTAAAACCCCACAGAACCCCAAATCCCACAGCATACTAAAACCCCACAGCACCCCAAAACCCCACAGCACCCCAAACCCCACAGCACCCTAAAACCCCACAGCACCTCAAACCCCACAGCACCCCAAACCCCACAGCACCCCAAAACCCCACAGCACCCCAAATCCCACAGCATACTAAAACCCCACAGCACTCTAAAACCCCACAGCACCCCAAACCCCACAGCACCCCAAATCCTACAGCACCCTAAAACCCCACAGCACCCTAAAACCCCACAGCACCCCAAATCCCACAGCACCCCAAACCCCACAGCATACTAAAACCCCATAGCACCCCAAACCCTACAGCACCCCAAATCCTACAGCACCCTAAAACCTCACAGCACCCTAAAACCTCACAGCACCTCAAACCCCACAGCACCCCAAACCCCACAGCACCCTAAAACCCCACAGCACCCCAAATCCCACAGCATACTAAAACCCCACAGCACCCCAAATCCCACTGCACCCCAAACCCACAGCACCCCAAATCCCACAGCACCCCAAATCCTACAGCACCCTAAAACCCCACAGCACCCTAAAACCTCACAGCACCTCAAATCCCACAGCACCCCAAATCCCACAGCACCCTGAAACCTGACAGCACCCAAAATCCACAGCACCTCAAACCCCACAGCACCCTAAAACCTCACAGCACCTCAAATCCCACAGGACCCTAAAACCTCACAGCACCCCGAACTCCACAGAACCCAAAATCCCACAGCACCTCCAAATCTTCACAGCGCCCCAAACACCACAGCACCTCAAACCCCACAGCACCCCAAATCCCACAGCACCCTAAGACCCCACAGCACCTCAAACCCCACAGCACCTAAAACCTCACAGCACCCAAAACCCCACAGCACCCCAAACCGCACCCTAAAACCCCACAGCACTCTAAAACCCTACAGCACCCCGAATCCCACAGCACCCCAAACCCCGCAGCCCCTCCCTGCTCCCTGGGCACCCCACACGCGCGGGGACCCCCTACAGCAGCTCCCCCAGCCCTGGGGCTCCTGGGCACAGGGAATTCCTGGATGGAGAAGGAACCCGCCGCGTGTCCTCCCTGGGGAGGTGACCGGGGCCAGCCTAGCTGTCCCTGCGGGTTTGTGGCCTGACCTCGGCTCTGTGGGCCAAACCTGCTCCCGTGGGACTGGGACAGGCAGGACGTGGCTGTGTCCCCATGGCTCCGGCCCCTGACCCCACCCCTGGCACGGTCCCTTCCCTGATCCCATCCCTGGCACGATCCCATTCCTGGCACAATCTCAGCCCTGATCCCACCCCTGACAGGATCCCACCCCAGATCTGTCCCCTGGCACAATCCCACACCTGGAAGGATCCCAACCCTGCCACCATTTCACCTTGATCCCACCCCTGGCACGATCCCTTCCCTAATCCCACTCCTGGCAGGATCCAACCCCTGATCCCACCCCTGACAGGATCCCACCCCAGATTTGTCCCCTGGCACTATCCCACACCTGGCAGGATCCCATCCCTGCCACCATTTCACCCCTGATCCCATTCCTGGCAGGATCCCAGCCCTGACCCACCCCTGCCACCATCCCTGCCCTGGCAGGATCCCACCCTGGCAGGATCCCATTCCTGGCAAAATCCACCCCTGATGCCACCCCTGGCAGGATCCCATCCTGATCCCACCTCTGACCCCACCCCTGGCAGGATCCCATCCCTGATCCCACTCCAAGCACGATCCCATCCCTGATCCCACCCCTGATGCCACCCCTGGCACGATCCCACCCCTGATGCCACCCTGATCCCACCCCTGGCGGGATCCCTCCCCCAGGACACAGCGACGAATCCCCTCTGGGATGAGGGTCCCAGAGACATTCAGGGATGAGGAACAGGAGCGCTGGAGACGTTTCCCAGCTCTGGCAGCGCTCCGGAGACGCTCGGAGGGAACAAAGGGCCCTTGGCCAGAGCTGGGATGGCTCCAGCAGCAGCACGGAGCCAGTGGGGCCTCAATTCCTGCTCGGGGGAGCGGAGCAGCCGCGCTTCCCGGCGCCCCTGAGCGCTGGGAGCTCCCAGAGGTGGCGGGGACAGAGCCAGCCTGGGGCTGGGACAGGGGGTGGCACGGGGTGGCGCTGGCAGGGGGCAGAGCACGGGACTGGCACAGCGTCACCTTTTCCTTGGGATCGTCCCTCAGGCTGGTCCTTCCCGAGGTTCTCGCCGGCTCCTGTGGGGAGGGAGGAGCCCTGGTGGTACCTGCCCGGATTCTCCCACCCTTTTCCAAGAATCCCGGGTTTTCCTGCCCGAACACCCGGGGATGAGGCAGCGGGGGCACCACAGGAGCCTTTCCCTCCCTCATGTCCTCCAGACACGGACACCTCCCTCCCAAACCTCACTCCAGCTGGAAAAAATGAGGCAGGGATTTTCCAGGGGCTGGAACAACGTGGCTGCACCGGGACAGGAATGGGATGGGGACAGGGATGGGGACGGGGATGGGGATGGGGATGGGGATGGGGATGGGGATGGGGATGGGTCGGGACGGGGACGGGATGGGGACAAGGATGGAGATGGGGTGGGGATGGGGATGGGGACGGGGACAGTGATGAGGATGGGGATGGGAACAATGGGAATGGGGATGGGGCTGGGATTGGAGATGGGGATAGCGACCAGGGCGGGGAGGGGACTGGGACAGGAATCAGGATGGGGCCAGGGATGGAGACTGGGATGGGAGTGAGATGAGGCCGGGGGTGGGGATGGGGCTGGAGTCAGGAATGGGACCGGGATGGGGATGAGATGGGGTCAGAGCCAGGAATGGGGACGGGATGGGGCCGAGGTGAGGATGGGGTCAGTCAGAATGGGATGGGATGGGGCCGAGGTGGGGATGGGGCTGGAGTCAGGAATGGGACCGGGATGGGGATGAGATGGGGATGGGGTCAGTCAGGAATGGGACCAGAATGGGGATGAGATGGGGATGGGGTCAGTCAGGAATGGGACCAGAATGGGGATGAGATGGGGATGGGGCTGGAGTCAGGAATGGGACCAGGATGGGGATGAGATGGGGTCAGAGCCAGGAATGGGACCGGGATGAGATGGGGATGGGGTCACTCAGGAATGGGACGGGATGGGGCTGGGGGTGGGGTCAGTCAGGAATGGGACAGGATGAGATGGGGATGGGGTCGGAGTCAGAAATAGGACCGGGATGGGGCCAGGGATGGGGTCAGTCAGGAATGGGACTGGGATGAGATGGGGATGGGGTCAGAGTCAGGAATGGGACTGGGATGGGGAGGGAGTCAGTCAGGAACGGGACGGGATGGGGCCGAGGTGGGGATGGGGTCAGTCAGGAATGGGACGGATGGGGTTGGGGATGGAGTCAGAGCCAGGAATGGGACGGGGATGGGGCCGGGGATGGGGTCAGGAATGGGACGGGATGGAACTGGGATGGGGTTAGTCAGGAATGGGACGGGATGAGATGGGGGTGGGGTTAGTCAGGAATGGGATGGGATGAGATGGGGGTGGGGTCAGTCAGGAATGGGACGGGATGGAACTGGGATGGGGTCAGTCAGGAATGGGACGGGATGGAACTGGGATGGGGTCAGTCAGGAATGGGACGGGGATGGGGCTGGGGTGGGGTCAGTCAGGAACGGGACGGGATGGAACTGGGATGGGGTCAGTCAGGAACGGGACGGGATGGAACTGGGATGGGGTCAGGAATGGGACAGGATGGAACTGGGATGGGGTCAGTCAGGAATGGGCCGAGATGGAACTGGGGTGGGGTCAGGAATGGGACGGGATGGAACTGGTATGGGGGTCAGTCAGGAATGGGACGGGATGGAACTGGGATGGGGTCAGCCAGGAACGGGACGGGGCGGGGCCGCGGGGGCGCTGCCGGAGCTCACGGCGCCCAGCGGCTCCTCCAGGCAGAAGCAGCGGGTGAACACGCGGCCCTCGGGCTGCGGCACCATCTCGATCAGGTTGCTGCTCTGCATCAGCTCCGCTTGCCGGCGGGTCTTGGGCGCTTCCGTCTGGCACTGCGGGGAGACAGTGGGGAGGCTGCCGGGGCGGGCGGGGCCGCGGGACGGGCGGTGACACGAAGGGGACACAGCCGCCCTCGCTGCGCCTCCGCGGGAAAACCCTGAGCAGCTCCAGGGTCCGGCCGGGATTGGGGTTCGGGGGGCACTCGGGGGCACTCGGGGACACCCAGGAACACTCGGGGATGCTCAGGAACACTCGGGGACACCAGGGAACATTCGGGGGACACTCGGGGACACTCAGGGACACTCAGGGACACTCAGGGACACTCAGGGACCCTCGAGGGGCACTCGGGGACAGTCGGGAACACTCGGGGGGCACCCAAGGGGCACTCAGGGGACACTCGGGGAGACCAGGAACAGCCAGGGACACTCAGGGACACTCAGGGGCACTCGGGGGACACTCGGGGGCACTCGGGCCACCAGGAACATTCGGGGGACACTCGGGGCACTCACCCCGCTGGCCGAGATCTCGCAGCACCCCTCCTGCCTGGCCAGCTCGGCGTCGCAGTAGATCTGCGCTTGCTGGATGTCAAACTGCGGCAGGACACGGGCGGTGGGTCAGAGCCGGCCCGGCCCCGCACCGGGGCTGTCCGACCGCGGCACTCACCCGCACCGGGCTGCCCCGGCCCCGCCGCACTCACCCGCACCGGGGTTGCCCCGGCCCCGCCGCACTCACCCGCACCGGGCTGCCCCGGCCCCGCGGCACTCACCCGCACCGAGCTGCCCCGCCGCACTCACCCGCACCGGGCTGCCCCGCCGCACTCACCCGCACCGGGGCTGCCCCGGCCCCGCGGCACTCACCCGCACCGAGCTGCCCCGCCGCACTCACCCGCACCGGGCTGCCCCGCCGCACTCACCCGCACCGGGCTGCCCCGGCCCCGCGGCACTCACCCGCACCGGGCTGCCCCCGCGGCACTCACCCGCACCGCGCTGCCCCGGCCCCGCGGCACTCACCCGCACCGGGGCTGCCCCGGCCCCGCGGCACTCACCCGCACCGCGCTGCCCCGGCCCGCGGCACTCACCCGCACCGCGCTGCCCCGGCCGCGGCACTCACCCGCACCGGGGTTGCCCCGGCCCCGCCGCACTCACCCGCACCGGGCTGTCCGGCCCCTGGCACTCACCCGCACCGGGCTGCCCCGCGGCACTGACCCGCACCGAGCTGCCCCGGCCCCGCGGCACTCACCCGCACCGGGCTGCCCCGCACGGCCTCCAGCCCCAGGAAGGCGTTGCCCTCGGGGGCCAGCGCTCGCCGCGGCCCCAGCGGCTTGGAGGAGATGGAGGCGCAGTCCAGGTGCACGGACACGGCGCGGGCCTGCACGGCCAGCGCCACCTTGTGCCACCGCCCGTCGAACAGCGACGCCACGGCCCGGCCCGCGAACACGGCGCTGACGAACGCGGCTCCCCGGCGCCCTGGCCTGGAACTCCAGGCTTTTCTCGGGGCCGTGCACGGCCAGGGAGAGCTGGGCACAGAGGGGACAGTGTCGCGATCAGGGATGGCTCCTGCTGGTCCCTGCTGTGTCTGCCCCCTGCACCATCCCACCCCGGCAGGATCCACCCCTGATCCCACCCTGGCACCATCCCACCCCGGCAGGATCCCACCTGAGATCCACCCCTGGCACCATCCCACCCCGGCAGGATCCCACCTGAGATCCCACCCGTGATCTGCCCCCTGGCACCATCCCACCCCCGGCAGGATCCCACCCCTGATCCCACCCCTGATCCCACCCCTGATCCCACCCCTGGCACCATCCCACCTGAGATTCCACCCGTGATCTGTCCCCCTGCACCATCCCACCCCCGGCAGGATCCCATCCCTGGCATGATCCACCCTGATCCCACCCCTGATCATCCCACCTCGGCAGGATCCCATTCCTGGCATGATCCCATCCTGACCTGCCTCCCGGCAAGATCCCACCCCTGACCTGCCCCGGCAATCCCACCCCTGATCCCATCCTGATCTGCCCCCGGCAGGGATCCCAGCCCTGATCCCACCCCTGACCTGCCCCCGGTAATCCCACTCCTGATCCTAGCCCTGACCTGCCCCCTGGCACAATCCCACCCCTGATCCCACCCCTGATCCCACTCCTGATCCACCCCTGACCTGCCCCTGGCAGAGATCCCAGCCCTGACCTGCCCCTGGCACGATCCCACTGCTGATCCCACCCTGACCTGCCCCCGGCAGATCACCTGATCCCACCCCTGACCTGCCCCCCGGCAGAAATCCCACCCTGATCCCAGCCCTGATCCCACCCCTGACCTGCCCCCGGCAGGCATCCCAGCCCTGACCTGCCCCCCGGCCTCCTGACACATTCCCAGCTGTACCTGGGGGTATCCCTGCCGGTCGGTGACCTGGAACAGGTACCAGTGCTCCCCGGTGCTGTTCTTCTTCAGCAGCAAGGTGATCACCAGGGTGAAGGTGGGGGGCAGCCCCCGGGGGAACACCCGCCTGTGGGGACAGGTTTTGGAGTGGCTGAGCCTTGTGGGGTGCTCTGGGGATGGAGTTGGCCCCAAGGATGGTGACACCCATCCACAGGGCACTTCCAGTGGCAGCATTACCCCAACACCCCCCGTGGGTCCTGCCACGATCTGTCCCCACTGGTGGCACCCCAGATGGATTCAGCCCCACACGGCACCCCAAAGATGTCCCTGATGAGGTGGATGCAGCACCCAGGGCCGTGCTCTTATCCCAAAATTTCATCCCTGGGAAGCCAGGGAACGCATCCATCATCCCCAAGGCAGCGGTGGCAGCCTTTCCCCAGCTCACCCACAGCAATTAAACCACTGGAAAGATTTGCTCCGGGCTCTGCTCTGCTCCCAGCCTTGGCTCCACACCCGCGACTTTCCAAGCCACTGCTCTGGAGCGGGGCCAAGGGACAGGGACTGGGACAAGGCCAGCTGGGTGGGCACCCACAGCATTTCACAGCCTGGCTGTGGGGCTGTCCCCACATCCAGACTCCCCAATGCTGCATCTGCAATGCCAGCGTCCCTCAGCCAAGAGCAACACCAGCCTGGAGCATCCCCCAGCCATCCCAAACCCGCCCAAGGATGCGGCTGCCCAGGCTGGATCTCCTCGCCCTCTCAGAGCCCCATGCCCAGCACAGCTCTGTGCCAGCCTGGGGCGATGTGGGGACAAAGCACAGTCACTTCCTGCAGGAGCAGCTCCCGGGGAGCTGGAGTTGCTGCTGCTCTGCCACGCTGCAGTGTCCCTGCCAGCCCTGGCACCGTGGGCACCAGAGGGGACAAAGGCCAGCTCCTCTGTGGCCCCCCAGCAGCCCGCACACACAGCCAGCAGTGCCTGCTCGGAGCTGAGCAGCCTCTGGAGCTCCCCAGGAGCCACCACGGAGCAGCCACAGAGCCCTGCTGCTCAGGGTTTGGCCACCAGCCAGCAGAGCCGTGGCAGCCAAGGATTTACTTTCCAGGAGGAAGGTGCTGGGGCAGCCTGGTGTCCCCAGTGTCCCCACAGAGCTGCCTGGCATCTCTGTCTCAAGCTTCACCCAACCCCCAAATTTACAACAGCCAGGGATGGTGCCTGGAGGAGCTTTGGGTCACCTGAGGGTCACTCAGGGATCACCCAAGCCACCTCGTGGGTCACTCACCGCGTGGGCTGGACCAGGGGCACGGCGCCCAGGCGCAGCACCGCCGGCCCCCGCGCGCCGCCCGATCTTCTTGATGGACGAGATCTGCAGCAGGTCGAACCTTTTGATCAGGTTAAAACCTGCAGGACAGGGCAAGGACATCAGACCTGGCCCTGGGACAGGTGACAGTCCCAGACAGGACACAGAGCCCGGCCCGGGGTGTCAGGGAACCTCCGAGAGGGAATTTCCTCACCTGTGACATTCTCATACTTGTCCCCAACCAGGTCCTCGTCCCAGAGCTGCGGGCACTGCTCCCCTGTGAGGGAAACCAGCACATCACTGTCACTGCAGGGTCCCCAGGCAGGGTGGGAGCACACAGAGCTCCCCAAGCCCAGGAGGAGCACAGACCGAGCAAACCCCGCGCCCACAGCCGCTCCCGGGAGAGGGGAGGAGCGGAGCTGCGACGCCCCGGGAGCAGCTCGGAGGGGACAGAGCCTCCCGCAGGTAAAATGTTTCCCCAGCTCTGTTTTGCCTCCAGACAGCCCCGCGGCTGGAATCAGCAGCAGGAGACTCGGACGGGTGCCAGGGACACCCACAGTGCCACCGAGAGCCGCCCGCTCCTGTCCCGTGGCGGTGGCAGCTCGGAGCCGGTGGCCCGCGGGGACAGGCGGAGCTGAGCGCAGGAAATGCCGTGTCAGGCGCGGTCACGGGGTGCTGCTGCTGCTCGCAGGGATAAATCACGGCTCCGGCAGCACCGACCCACCTCCAGATGCGCCAGATGTTGGGAGGTGCGAGATAAAGGAGTAAACAAGGGGGTAGGGAGAGAGGGATTTGGGTTGTCTCCACGCAAACCGGCCCTGGAGCGGGATGGGAGCCCAAAATTCTCCCAGTTCTTCCTTGGATGTTCCTGGGGCGTCTCTGATCACTCCAGACCCTCTGTCCAGGGGTCTGGCACCACCGTGGCTTGTGGCCCAGGCTGACCACAGGGCCAGCACGGTGTGGGGACACGCTCTGGCCTGGGGAGCCCAGCCACAGGCACAGCAGTGGGAACTGTGAATGTCACAGCCGGGGGCTGACATCGCCCTCAGCAGGGCAGGGGACGCAAAGCAGCGCATAAATCACCGCACGCGATCGCTTTGAAGCCTCTCCCAGCCCTGCTGCTGATCTCGAGGGAAAACCTTGCCTGTCCAACCCTCAGAAAAGGCCGGGACACGGGAGGTCACGCAGCAGGAGCGGGTGACAGTGACAGTGACGTGACGGTAACAGTGACAGTGACGGTGACAGTGTCACCTCCCGGGCAAACCCGAGCCCCCCGGGCCGAGCCACCGCTCCACCCCCACCGAGCCTGATGCAACCACGGCTCCTCCCCCGCAGCCCGGAGCCCGTCGGGGACACCGCGGCAGGGCCGGGCTCGGCCATCGTCCCGCTGTCCCCAGCCGCACGTGGTCGCCCCCCCATCACGGCCAGCTGGAGGCCAAACCTCCCTCGGGAGCTCTGTGCACCCTCGCCCTGCCCGGGCTGTCCCGGCTCACCGGCCCCCCGGACCCGGACCCTGCCCCTGCCAGGGCAGCGGGGGCGGTGTCGGGGTGTCCCGCATGGGACGCTGCGCTTCGCTCATTCCGCAGCCACCGCTGCAGTCCCGGCGCAGCTCGCGGTGCCCCAGGCAGCCAAGCAGGGAGGGGCTCCCGAGCCCTCGCTCCCGGTGGTCCTTACCTTCCGCTGGCAGCAGCTCCTTCCCCAGGCAGGCGCTGATGAGCCCGGCGAGCGCCAGGGCCCAGAGACCCCTCATGGTGCCCGTGGCACGGCTGCCTGCAAGGGAGGGACCCGGGCAGCAGCGGGATGGGCACGTGGTGGCCACAAACCCCTGAGATTGGCCACCAACCCGTGAGGTTGGCCACCAACCCCTGAGATTGGCCACCAACCCGTGAGATTGGCCACCAACCCCGTGAGATTGGCCACCAACCCCTGAGATTGGCCACCAACCCCGTGAGATTGGCCACAAACCCATGAGATTGGCCACAAACCCCTGAGATTGGCCACCAACCCCTGAGATTGGCCACCAACCCCTGAGATTGGCCACACCAGGAAAGCCACCAGCATGGAGTGGCGCTGACCCTCCTGCTCGTGGCTCTGTGATGTTTTGGGGGGTCAGCGTGGCCCCCCATCCATCTGCTCCACACTCACCCCGAGCCTCAGCACCGCAGCATCCCCGGGTGTCAAAGCCCAGCGCCTGGATTTACTCCAAACTTTTGGGAATGCCGTGACTGAGGTTCCCCAGAGTGGAACCGGCGCCTCCTGCGTGCACCCGCCCGGGAAGGTCCCTCCACCTCCCGTTTTGTGGGTCCCGGGGTGTCCCTGCAGGTCACCCCGACCTGGCCTCCCTGCAGCTTCCTGCCACGAGGCAAGGCCGGGCTGCAGGCAGGAGCCGGGGCCGGGACAGACCGGACACGCTCGGCCCCGGGCTGCTGCCAGAGCGGGACGTGCATCCCTGTTCTCCATCCCCGCGCAGCCCCAGGACCCCCGGCCCGGCCTGCTCGGGGCTCTCCCGCCCCCTGTCCCAGCCCAAACTTGTCCCCTGCGCTGCCACCCGGCTCTCCTGGCCTGGCACTGCCTGCACCTCCCCATCCCAGCTCCGCTCCCCCCGCCGCTCCCCGCCTTCCCTGCGCCGCACCCTCCGCACCGGCGGGTCCCCGCGGCCCCGGGGCCTCATTAACTCCGGTAATTCACGGGGAATCCCCCCTCGGCCCGGCCCGGCCCGCCCCGGGCTCACCTGCGGGGCTCGGGGGTGCGGGACACCGGCAGCTCCGCCGCGGGACACCGGCAGCTCCGCCGCGGGACACCGGGAGCCGCCGCGCCGCCCCCGCTGCCTTCCCCGCCTCCTCCCGGGGGAAGGGGGTCCGAGCCGCCCCCAAGCGCTGCCCGCCCTCCGCACCACCCCCCATAACCCGGGGGGGCCCGGACCTCCGCCCGCCTTGCATCCCCGCCCTTCTCCTCCTCCTCCACCCCCGGGCGCCTCCCCCGGCAGCGCCTTCCCTCCCTCCCCACCCTCCTTCCCCCCGTCCGGGCGCTGGACCCCGGCCCAGAAGAGGGGAACCCCAATCCCGGGGGCGTGGGGTGTAGCCCATCCCTGCGGAGCGGCCCCTCCTCCCCACCGGGAGCTCAGAGCAGCACCGCTGGGGCACCGCTGGCGGCACCGCTGGCCAGGATGAAGGACGGTGCTCCCCGGGGATGCTCCTCCTCTGGCACCACCCCAGGAGCATCCCCGGCAGACCCCGAGGCGCGGGGACAGCCAGCCCGCTGTGTGACAGTCCCCTCCCTGTCCCTTGGGGTGGCTCGGGGACAGTCTGGCTCTCAGGGCGAGGTGCCCGGGGTCAGAGCGCTGGCACGGCATCGCTGCCACCATCCCTCCCACGTCCCCAGCAGCAGCAGAGCTGCTGATTTCCCAGAGCCCTGCCAAGCCCCGGAGGGATCCGGCGCCCATCCCGGCTCCCAGCATCCAGCCCCGCGCCGCTGGGACGTGCCAGCCTGGAATGCTGCCCCAGGGCCTGGCTGCCCCGCTCCGCTCCATCCCCCATCCCCGTGCGTGCCAGGCCGCCCTGATCCCCCAAAAACAGCCCGGCTCACACAAGTTTGGGTCTGGAGGGGTGCGAGCATCCGCTGGCATCGCTGCTTCGCGGTGCTGGGATGGCACGGGAGCCTCAGGATGGCTCAGCTGCGTTTTCTCCCAAATTGTGATGGATCTATTCAGGCTGCAGCTTTACAGACGCGTGAGGGACGCATGGATCTCCATAAACTCGCTAATTAACAACTGCTGGTTAGGCAGAAGCAGTAAATAAGCTGTCGTGAGCAGCCCCAGTGCCGGCGACGTGGTGACAACGCTCCCGCGAGGTGCCCGCTGAGGTAATTAAGGGTAATTAAAGCAAGTGGGAACGAAAACATAGCGAAACTTTCCTCGTTCCAGCGTTTGGGGTGATTGTTCACCTCGAGCTGTTCTTTGGCTGGGGCCACCCAGCAGCGATGAACCTGGGCCGGGAGCGTTGGGGGGGTTGTGTGTCCTGCGGGTGGGGGGCACGGCCCCAAAACTGGCCCCACAGCCCATCCCAACCCCACAGCAGAGCAGGGATGAAGGGCAGCCCCATCCCATCCCATCCTCTCGCAATTCATCTGCAAAACGCTTCGGGAGGGTTGCAATCGAGGCACCCGTGCCTCAGTTTCCCTCACTTCCCAGGGTGTCCCCAACTTGGTGGCACAAAGTGACCCCGACATCTCCAGGGGTGGCAGCGGGGTGGAAAACTCGGCTCCGCGCAGCTCCCGCTTCCCGTTGCTGTTCCAGCGCGCACGGGATCGGCTTTTCCAGAGGGGAAAAAGAATCTGGATCCCGCCTCCCCAGAAGTGTCTGCTGGAGCGGCGCCGAGCGGGGGATGGAAAGCAGGATCCTGGAGCCCCTGCCCACCATCCCAGCATGGAAAAAAAGCAGAGGCACGCAGTGCTTCCAAGAAACTGCCGCGCCGCCTGCCAAAAAACACGAGCCGGAGCAGAGCCCGACAATTTTCGGGCTGGAGATAATTTTGCCTCCGAGCCCCAAGCGTCACCGCGGCGGTTTTGTTACCCTGGGGCTCCCCGCTTCTCACACCGAGCTCAGCACCCCCCCAAAAACTCCCCAAATCCAGAGAATGAGGGTTGGGATGACGCCGTCCGGACCGCGCTGGCTCAGGGGCAGCTGCCGGCCTGGCCAAGGCGCAGGAGGGAATTCCTGCGGCGAGGATTTCAGCGGCTCAGCATTAATTTCTGCACAGTTCCACCCCCCCTCCCCGCCTAATTCCAGTCAGGAAGGAAAGCGCTGCAGGAATTCTTTCCAGCTCCGTCGGGCCGTTTGTATCCGCGGTGCTAGAGCAGCACTTTTGCCTCTTTTTGGTGAAATTTCTTTCCCCGGAGAGCGCAGGGCGAAGCTCTCCCGTCCCCCCCGCGGCCGCGCAGCCTCAGAGCCGCTTCTCCATCATTTCCGCCCCCCTAAACCGCACATTTTTGGCACTGGACGGGGACACAGCCTGGCTCCGATGGGAGCTGCAGATGGAAAATGGCTCCAGAGCTCTGCGATCTGCTCTGACCCGCCCCGTACCCCCCACCCCGCAGGATTTGGGGCTGTCCCTTGTCCCCTTATGCTGGGACACGCCACCAGCCTGTGCCTCTGGCCCGGGCTCCGTTCCCTCGCCCCATCTGGCGTCTCCATGAGTAATAAAAGCTGCTAATCGCCAACAGATGCCCCAGGAAACCCTGACTCTGCCTCTCGCGGCTGCGTTTGGCTGGGAGGGAGAGGAGGGGAGCTGGAACAGGCCCCAGATCCCCCAGAAAGGGGGCGGGGGGATCCCGGTGCGTGGCAGAAACCAGAGCCGGAGGATGTGGCTGCCTTTAGCAGCAGAATTAGGGGCACCTCAAGGAGGGGATGGCGCCCTGAGCCACACCCCCCATGGGCTGGGACCCCCACGGCAGCCCCTGGCTGTGCCAGGACCTGTCACCCGCAGTCCTGACCAGGGCACGGGCAGCCAAAATCCTCGTGCTCGTGCCAGCCCCTCCCCGCACAGCTGGATCCCCCTCTGGAGGTGGCAGTGGAATAATTCGGCTCCTTCCACCCGCTCCTCTTCATCTCCACGCTGGAACCCCCAAACGGCTTCTCCCGGCACCCCAAACCCGAACTGGGATGAACTGGGGGGTGAATTTGGTGCTGCCATCCCCCGGGGCTGGGGAGAGGCTCCCCCAACCCAAATCTGAACTGGGATGAACTGGGGGTGAATTTGGTGCTGCCATCCCCGGGGCTGGGGAGAGGCTCCCCCAAACCCGAACTGGGATGAACTGGGGGTGAATTTGGTGCTTGCCATCCCCGGGGCTGGGAGAGCTCCCCACCCCAAGGGTCACGTCCTGTCCCCGCGTCCCAGCACGGGCGCCTTGGGGCTGGGAGCGGCATCTCCTGTCCTGTCCCGTGCTCCGAACTGGGCAGTGGCCACCAACCCGAACTGGGCAGTGGCCACCAACCCAAACTGGGCAATGGCCACCAACCCGAACTGGGCAGTGGCCACCAATCCGAACTGGGCAGTGGCCACCAACCCAAACTGGGCAGTGGCCACCAACCCGAACTGGGCAGTGGCCACCAATCCGAACTGAGCAGTGGCCACCAACCCGAACTGGGCAGCGGCCACCAACCTGAACTGAGCAGTTGCCACCAACCCGAACTGGGCAGTGGCCAACCCGAACTGGGCAGTGGCCAACCTGAACTGGGCAGTGGCCACCAATCCAAACTGAGCAGTGGCCACCAATCCGAACTGAGCAGTGGCCACCAACCTGAACTGGGCAGTGGCCACCAACCCGAACTGGGCAGTTGCCACCAACCTGAACTGAGCAGTGGCCACCAACCCAAACTGGGCAGTGGCCAACCTGAACTGGGCAGCGGCCACCAACCCGAACTGGCCAGTGGCCACCAACCCGAACTGGGCAGTGCCCTTTGCTCTTTCCAAGCCTGTGCTGTTCCTCAGGAAGCTCGGGAGCTTTTCCCAGAGGGAAGGAGCAGCCGTGACGGGGATCAGCTCCCAGCATGGCACAGCCACGGCACTCACAGCAGGAGGTTTTGGGTTTTGGTGCCGTGATCCACAGCATGGGTGAAAATCTCTCATCGCAGATGTGCTGAGAGGCACCAAACAGAGAATTCCTCCCCTCCAGCACCGCTGTCCCGACACTGCTCCCGCTGCGGGCATTCCCACCCTCAGCTGTTGCTCCTGCTGCCCCAGCTCCATTCTCGGAGCATCCCGCAGCTCCGGGTTCCAGGATTCTCCAGCAGTGCCGGGCAGCCCTCCCGGAGCGGCTCCGTGAGGCCACGGCCTCCGAATTTCCTAATTTGCTCACACATTAATTACTCTGTAATTACTGCTGCCGGCTCCGGTGATCAGACGCTCATTTGCAGCACGTGGGTGCAGGATTATCCCTGCTCGGGGAAGGGGGGGATTTTTGGGTGGGGGGATGCAGATAGAACAAGGGGGGGCCCCACTGGGTGACAGCCATCCCCAGGCGAAGCACGAGGCGGCGGCCGCGGCCCCACGGCACCACAGAGAGTGAACTTTTATTTCCAACAACGACAGCACCTGCCCCGTGGGGGTGGGGACGGTGGGGAGGGCTGGGAGGGGCGGCCGCGGGGGTCCCGGGGTTTTTTGGGGAGGGGGGGAGGTCCCGGGGGGCGGCCGCTCGCGTGCACACGGTGCACGGCGTGAAGGAACATCCCGGTAGAAAAGAACAAAGGTCTGAGGGCCTCGACTGAGGGCCGGTCCTGCCCCGGGGGAGGGTGCAGGCGTGAGCGTGGGTGAGCATTTTGGGGAGGGGGAGATGGCGCGGGTCCCCTCCACACCCGCTCCTGGGGGGTGGCAGGAGGAGGACGAGTGGGCAGCGGCTCTCCCGGGGGTGGGGGAACGGCTCCGGCCAGGCGGGGACCCCCTCCCCACGCCCAGAACTCGGAGCAATCGCGGCGCGGCGGCTCCGGGGCCGCGCACGGGCGGAGGCGGCGGCGGCGGGGCTGGGCTCACACCTCCGTCTGGAAGTCGCCGTCGGCCGCGTCCAGGCCGGCGCAGGGGCTGTCCCAGTCTGCCCGGCACAGCTCCAGGCGCTCCCGGTGCGCGCTGGGCAGCGAGCCCAGGGTCATCGCCTTGAACGTGCTCCACGGCTTGGGCGGCGCTGCCGGAGCCTTCGGCCGCTGCTCCTCGGGGCCGGGCACGTCCTGCGGGGGCACGGGCAGCTGTGGCCCGGCTCTGTCCCACAGCCACCTCCAGCCCTCTCCAGGATGGGACGGGACAACCCCCGAGGGGGTTCAGGAACTTACGTTGCCCGTGCTCTTGTCCCCGCCGCCCGATGAGACGCTCCATCGCTTTTCTCGCTACGGAAAATCCCCAACGCTCAGCTCAGCAGCGCCCCGGGGTGTCCCCAATCTCCCCGGGGTGTCCCCAGTCTCCCCGGGGTGTCCCCAGTGTCCCCGGGGTGCCACAGTCCATGCAGGAGGAGGTAAAGGATTCAGAGCAGGGCAGGACGGGATCTCCAGGACCTCACCTTGGAGGAGCCGGTGGATGGAGCCCGGTACCGGTCCAGCGTGTGGAATTTCTGGTTGAGCTCGTGGTAGAGCTCGGAGTGACGCTTCCGTGTGTGCATCACCTTCTGCGGGGGCAGAGCAGAGCCTGTGGCCATCGGCACTGCCTGCTGTCCCTGTCCCTGTCCCTGTCCCCATCCCTGGGCCATCCCAGACAAGCAGCAGAGCCCACTCCACGCTCGTCATCGGTGTTTTAATCCAGAACCAACGCTTGTTACTGCCTGCTCTAAACCCCTCAGAGCTCCTTACAATGGCACTGGTGACACCTCCATGGCAGGACTTACCTCGAAGTCCAGGTCAGAGTACCGCAACCTCTTCCTCTGGCAGGGGGACAGGCAGGAGCAGGGGGAGGAGACGGAGAAGAAAAGGGAAAAAGGTCTTTGCAGGTCCGGGAGAGGGCGAGGCAGGCTCCGGGGGCTCATGCCAGCCCCAGTCCGTGCCCGGCTGGGGACACGGAGGGACGGCAGGGGGGAATCCATGCAACCCTGCACGTGCACTCGTGTCCTGGCCCACAGCCCAGCCCCCCGCTCACCTCCAGGGACCCCACTTTCATGGCAGAGCCGGGCACGGTGCGGGGCATGGTGCGGCTGCGCTCCGACAGCTCCGAGGCCAGGATCTGCCTCACCGTGGGATGCTGCTTGAACTGGAGGCCGTAGGGAGCCTTCACCGTGGCGTAGGGCTGGTTCAGGCTCACATTGACGTGATCCACGGCCACAAAACCGGGGTAGGCGTCGCCTTCTGCCGCCGGGCGCCCCGTCCCGCCGGGCACCGCCTCCTCCGTGCCGCCCAGCGTCCCCTCGTCCCGGGGGAAGGGCTTGAGGCTGCCGGTGCGGCGGGGCAGCATCATGTAATCGCTCTCCCGGGGCGGCTCGGGGGCCCGGATCCAGCCGTACTCCAGCGGCCGCAGGCTGCTCTCCGTGCACAGGTAGACGGGCCCCGGCGCCTCCAGGCCGAGCTGCTGCGCCGGCGGCTCGCCCAGCTCCGTCAGCCCCGCCACCACGCTGGGCGTCATCTTGGGCACCTGCACCAGGATGCTGGCGGGGGGGATGTTCCCGGGCAGGCTGGAGAAGCCCAGGCCGCTCTCGGAGGTCGTGTTGAGCTTGGGGTCTTCGTCCCCGTCCAGGGAAATGCGGGACAAAGTGCCCGTGATGGTGGCGGGGTTGCAGGTGTTCACCTCTTTGAACAGCACTGTGGGCAGGGAGCGGGGTCAGAGCCAGCCCTGAGGGTCCCACGGAGGGTGGGGGGACACGGGGGACACCCCCTGGCTCGTGCTGCCTGTCCCTCGCAGGTGTGGCGCGGTGACAACAGAGCAGAGCTCACCTGTCTGACACGCCAGGTCAACGTCCTTTTCAAAATCTGTCTATAAAAATCCAGAAAGAGGGGAGAGAGCGACAAGAGAGAGGAGAGAAAGAGAGGGAGAGAGACGGGGAAATGAAGCAGCACGGCCGGCAGGGGCAGCGGCGGGGTCTCCAGGGGGGGACCCACTCACCAGGATCTGCACCTGCCCGTTCTTGCAGGAGTCGGGCGAGTTTTCATTCTCCTCGCTCCTGCACCCCCCCATCTGACACTTGACCACGTCCTGGACCTGCGGGGACAGAGCCGGTCACGGCCCCGCGGCCAGGGCTGGCCCCGGCGCCCCCCGGCGCCGCCCCACCTCTCGGCGCAGGAAGCCGTGCACGGTGATGATGACGAAGCCCTGGACGGAGTTGAAGACGGCGAAAAGGACCTGGAAGAGGATGGAGCGCCGGTCGGTCATGGCGAGCACGGCCGACATCCAGGTCAGCGCCAGCAGAGGCAGGACCACGCAGGAGCTCCACAGCGATGCCCTGGCGCGGGGAGAGAGGGGCCGGGGTGAGCCCGCGGGGCTGCGGAGCCCCGGGACAGCCCCCCCGAGCGCCGCCCCCTCCCCCGCAGCAGCCCCCGAGCCCCGCCCCGCGAGCACGGCCGGGGCGGGTCACCCAGCTGGCCCCTCTTCCTCGGTGTCCCCAGGCCGGGAACTGAGGTTTGGGGACACCTGTGGGCTGCAGCCCCCTCCCCCAGGTGTGTCCCTGTCCCCACAGAGCCACAGGGTGCTGGGGGAGGGGACGCGGGGCCACCGCCACCGTCCCACGGCCACCAGAACAGCAGAGAGGGGATTTTTTCTTTTTTTCTGCTTTTTTTGAACGGTGAATTTCGGGGCTGCCTCTGTTGTGACTAAACCCCCCTGAGGAGGGACTTGGGCAGCCTCTGGAGCTCACACGCCGGGAAGAGGGTCCCGGGGACACCCCCACACCCCCAGGCCAGAAGAGCCCCCCCAACCCCAGCGATGAGGTGACCTGCCATGGGAAGCCATGCCATGCAGACGTGATGGGACACCCCGCCCCGAGCACACAGCGTCACCCTTCCTTCCCCTCGGGGACCCCCAGCCGACCCCTCAACCCCCTCGGGGAGATGCCCAGAGCCCCCCCGCGCTGTGCTCGGGGCGGGGGGCGCGGCGGGCGCGGGACGGGCACTAACATGGCACTGCTGGCGGTGGCGGAGGTCATGGCCGCGCTGGACACCACGCCGCACTTGGTGCATTTCAGCAGCAGGCTGCCGCACGGGGGGGGCTCGGAGCTACGAGCCCACCGCCCCCCCGGCGCCCCGCGGCCAGGACCGAGCCAGGACCGGGGGTGGGGGGAGATGCAGGCACGGGGAAGGGGTGGGGGGAGCAAGGCAGGACGGCGGGGAGGGGATGGACAGATGGATGGACAGATGGGTGGAGGGATGGATGGACGGACACAGGCAAGAAGCGAATGGGAGGAGGAGAAGAAAGAGAGAGAGAGAGAAAGAGAGCGCCGGGTTAGTCGGGGGCGGCAGCTGTTAATGGCGAGGGGGGTGGCCAAGCGGCAGGGGAGGGGGCGGGCACGGAGGGGGGGATGCGGTCTGCGGACCCCCCTTCCCCCGAGGGGGCTGCCCCCCAAATTCTGCCCCAACGAGGGGCTGTGCTGCCCCGGGCTCGGCCCCCGCTGATGCGGTGAAACCTGCCCCACCCTCAGCCCGCTGCCGGGGTCCCCCCCATGCCCAACCCCCGGCAGGGCGCGGGGGGCGGGGGCAGCCGCAGGGACCCCCCCGCGGGGCGCAGGGCACTTACCCAGCTCGCTGCTTTTTGGACTTATCTGAAATGCCGTCGCGGGACATGAGCTTGTTGAAGACGATGATGCCCACCAGCATGTTCACCTGCGGGAGGGGGGGTCAGGGCTGGCGCCGACCCCCTGCCCGCGGCTGCAGCCCCCCCGGGCGGGTTTTGGGGGCTCCAAGGCTCTGGGGGGGACTCACCAGCACGATGACAGCAGCGGGTCCCACGAAGGCGTAGAGCAAACCGCCCTCCAGCGAGAGCCAGCAGCTGCAGGGACCGCGGGCGGCGCGTCAGGGGACAGCCCCGGGCCGTGCCCGGCCCCGCCGCAGCCCCCGTGCCCCTCCCCCGTCCCCACGTACTAGCTCGCGGTCCCGTAGCCTTTGGTCCGCGTGAAGCCGACGGAGACGGCGACCACGAGGGCTGGCAACCCTGCGGAGGGGACAGGAGGCTGGAGGAGCTGGAGGGAGGTGGCATTGTCCCCCCCCGGGGCTCCTCTGACAGCTCCCCGTGACCCGCTGCCACCAGCTGGCTCCGCTTTCCTTTCCCCGCTGGTGAGCCGGGGGGCAGCGGGGATGGGAGAGGGGCCCCCCCCTCACCAGGCACGGATCTTACCCCATCCCAAGCACAGGAAGCGCTTCCTGACCAGGCGTGTCCGGATCCGGCCGATCACCGCCAGGTACGACTGCCAGGCCTCGGTCAGCACCCAGCAGAAGGACGAGAGGAAGAAGAAGTGGAGGAAGGCGGCGGTCATGGTGCACACGCCCTGCAGGGGGACACGCGGGGACATCAGGGGGACACGCGCCCGGCAGCGCAGGGGTTAAACCGCCACGCCCACGGCGAGGTTTGTGTCAAAGCCGCCGGTGCGCGGAGGATTTAATCCCGGGATCGGGTTAATCCAAATCCAATCTGCTGCTGGGGAGCCAGCAGGGGACCAGGCGAGTGGCCTGGCACCCCAGAGAGGGTGGCAGGGGGTGGCAGAGGGTGGCAGGAGTGGTGGCAGGGGTGGCAGGGGTGGCAGGGGGTGGCAGGAGGGTGGCAGAGGGTGGCAGGGTGGTGGTTGGTGGTGTCAGGGGCGTGGCAGGGTGGTGGCAGGGGTGTCAGGAGGTGGCAGAGTGGTGGCAGAGTGGTGGCAGGGGGTGGCAGGGTGGTGGCAGAGTGGTGGCAGGGGCTGGCAGGAGGTGGCAGGAGTGGTGAAGGGGTGACAGGGGTGGCAGGGGGTGGCAGGAGGGTGGCAGGAGGGTGGCAGGGGGTGGCAGAGGGTGGCAGAGTGGTGGCAGGGGGTGAGTTGGCAGAGTGGTGGCAGAGGGTGGCAGGAGGGGTGGCAGGGGAGGGGTGGCAGGGTGGTGGCAGGGGGTGGCAGGGGGTGGCAGGCAGGGTGGTGGAATGGGGTGGCATGGGGTGGCAGGAGGTGGCAGGGTGGTAGGGGTGGCAGGGTGGTGGCAGGGGTTGTGGCAGAGGGTGTCAGGGGGTGGCAGGGTGGTGGCAGGGTGGTGGCAGGGGGTGGCAGGGGGTGGCAGAGTGGTGGCAGGGTGGTGGCAGAGTGGTGGAAGGGGTGAGGTGGCAGGGGTGGCAGGAGGTGGCAGGGTGGTGGCAGGGTGGTGGCAGGGGTGGCAGGAGGTGGCAGAGGGTGGCAGGGGTGGTGGCAAGGGGTGGCAGGGAGTGGCAGGGAGTGGCAGGGTGGTGGCAGGGTGGTGGCAGGAGGGTGGCAGGGGGTGGCAGAGGGTGGCAGGGGGTGGCAGGGGTGGTGGCAGGGTGGTGGTTGGTGGTGTCAGGGGTGGTGGCCGGGGGTGGCAGAGGATGGCAGAGTGGTGGCAGGAGGTGGCAGGGGGTGGCAGGGTGGTGGCAGAGGGTGGCAGGGGGTGGCACCCACCTTGCTGAGCATCTGGGACTGGCCCACGAGGATGAGGATGTTGGAAGCCAGGATGGAGACGCAGAAGTTGAGCAGGATGATGGAGCTCTCCGACTTGATGAACCTGCGGCAGGAGCGGCGTGGGGCGGGCGCCAGCCTGTCCCTGTCCCCGTCCCTGTCCCTGTCCCTGTGCCTGTCCCTGTCCTTGTCCCTGTCCCTGTCCCTGTCCCTGTCCCTGTGCCTGTCCCTGTCCCCGTCCCTGTCCCTGTCCTTGTCCCTGTCCCTTGTCCTCCTGTCCCTGTCCCTGTCCCTGTCCCTGTGCCTGTCCCTGTCCTTGTCCCTGTCCCTGTCCCCGTCCCTGTCCCTGTCCTTGCCCCTGTCCTGTCCCTGTCCCTGTCCCTGTCCCTGTCCCTGTCCCTGTCCCTGTGCCTGTCCCTGTCCTTGTCCCTGTCCCTATCCTTGTCCCTGTCCCTGTCCCTGTCCTGTGTCCCTGCCCCTGTCCCCGTCCTGTGTCCCTGTCCCTGTCCCTGTCTCTTGTCCCTGTCCCTGTCCCTGTCCCTGTCCCTGTCCCTGTCTCCTGTCCCTTGTCCCTGTCCCTGTCCCTGTCCTGTGTCCCTGTCCCTGTCCCTGTCCCTTGTCCCTGTCCCTGTCCCTGTCCTGTGTCCCTGTCCCTGTCCCTGTCCTGTGTCCCTGTCCCTGTCCCTGTCCCTTGTCCCTGTCCCTGTCCCTGTCCCTGTCCCTGTCCCTGTCCCTGTCCCTTGTCCCTGTCCCTGTCCCTGTCCTGTGTCCCTGTCCCTGTCCCTGTCCCTGTCCCTGTCCCTGTCCCTGTCCCTTGCCCCACACCACCACAGGGTGGGCGCTGCCCTGGTCCAGCCCAGGCATTTCCTCCCACCCTCATTTTCCATTCCCATTAATCCCACTGCTGCTGAGCCCTGCCCGGTGCCGTGTCCCCTTTGTCACCCCTCCCCAGGTGCCCCAGGTGCCCCCAGGTGCCCCAGGTGCGCAGGTGCCCTCGGGTCACCTCCAGAAGGCGGCGTAGATCACCAGCAGGGTCAGCAGGGCCATGCAGGACACGGCACAGCCGATCATCAGCGGCACCGACGGTGTCCCCGAGGGTCCATGGCCTGGGGGACACGGGGGACAGGCTGAGCTCCCGGCCCTGCCCCCTCTGGACCCTCCACCCCTCACTGGAGACCCCTGCGTGCCACAGAGGGCTTGGTGGCAGTGGTGGCACCTTCCTCCCAACACGGGGACACAACGGGGTAGGGGGCTAGGGCTGCCCCTCCCTCCTGGGGGCCACGGCCGCACAAACCCTCCCTGCTGGGGGGTGCTGGGGGTTTTGGGGTGCTGGACACCCCACCCTCCAGTGCCCCCCCTGTCCTAGCAGGAAATGCTCCGTGCCCACCCCTCAGGGACCCCCGCTCAGCCCGGGGTCACCCCGCCCCCGTGTCCCCGTGCTGTCCCCGTGCTGTCCCCTACCAGGTCTTTGGGCAGCTGGGCGTAGCACGGCGAAGGTGGCGAGCTGGCGGCACTGGCACTTGGTGTGCGCCGGGAGGGTCTCCAGGGTTTGGCAGCTCTCCGTGTCCCAGTTTCCCAAGCCAGCATCCCTGATTAATGAGCAGAGAGCGAGGCAGAGCAATTTGAAACGATCAAACACGCGCAGCCCCTCGCGCCTCTCCGCTGTTAACCCTTTCCTGGCCCTGCCCGGGACTGCCAGGGACCCCCGAGCTGGGGGAGGAGGGGGTGCAGCTGTCCCTGCCCCGGGGTGATCCTGCTGGGGGCGCTGCAGCGGGAAGGATGCGGGATTAATCATCCCACGCGGGTTCGGGGGTTTGGGGGGGCAGTGGCAGGGCAGGCAGGGACAGCCCCAAGAGCCCCCTGGCACCTGTGTCCCCTCCCGGGGGTGACGATTCCCTCTCACCGTGGGGATCCCCACTATGGGGTCCCCTCTGCTTTAGGGACCCCTCTGCCGTGGGGACCCCTCTTGCTTTGGGGCCCTTCTGTCATGGGGACTTCTCCTTTCAAAAAGGATCTGTCCATCATGGGGACCCCTCCTTTGGGGGACCCTTCCTGCCATGAGGACTCTTCATTTATGGGGACCCTTTCTGTTAAAGCGACCCCTCCTGCCACGGGGACCCACCCCCCTTGGGGATGCTCCTGCCGTGGGGATCTTTCCTGTTAAAGGGGCTTCTCCACCGTGAGAACCCCTCTTTTTATGGGGACCCCTCCTGCCCTTGGGGACCCTTCTGTAATGGGGACCCTTTTGTCATGGAGACCTCTCCTGTTAGAAAGGATCTGTCCACCATGGGACCCCCTCCTTTTATGGGGACCCCTCCTGCCATGGGAACCCTTCCTATCATGGGGATCCACCGCCATTGGGGACCCTCCTGCCATGGGGACCCTTCCCATTAAAGGGATTTCTCCACCATTTCTCTCCTGCCTGTCACAGGGACCCTCCTGCCGTGGGGACCCTTCCAGTTAAAGGGATTTCTCCACCATTTCTCTCCCTGCTGTCACAGGGACCCTCCTGCCGTGGGGACCCTTCCCGTTAAAGGGATTTCTCCATCACGGGGACCGTGCCTGTCACAGGGACCCCTCCTGCCATGGGGACCCTTCCCGTTAAAGGGATTTCTCCACCATTTCTCTCCCTGCCTGTCTCAGGGACCCCTCCTGCCCTGGGGAACCCCCCCGGTGAGGGAGCAGGGAGGGGGGTGACCCTGCCACGCCCAGGGAGAGCTCCCAGCACATCCGGAAAAGCGGGAACTGGGTCTGTGGGACAGCTGGGGACTGTCCCCAGCACAGGCTGAGCTGCCCGGCCATCACAGCCAGCACCTCCCCCAGTTTGGGGATGAACTGGAACCAGTGACCCCGGAGTGCGGCGCACCCGCGGCTACCTGGGCAGGGGCTGGCAGTGCCCTCCCCAGCCCGCAGCGCTGCCGCCCCTCCCTGCCCTACTTTCCCTCACTCCTGCCAGCGCTAACAAATCGCATCTGGCAGCCCGGCGCGGGCGGCCCCGCGGCTCCGGGGCCGCATCGATCCCGCGGGAGCTCAAACCACCCGTGCTGCTGGGGCTGGGTACGGGAAAGGAGGGTCCTGCTGCTCGTTCCTGCTCCGCATCCCGGCTCTCCCGTCCCTGCTCCCTTCCCCATTCCCTCACCCCTATTCCCACCCCTATTCCCACCCCTGTTCCCATCCCTGTTCCCATACCTGCTCCCATTTCTATTCCCATCCCTATTCTCATCCCTATTTCTGCTCCCGCCCCTGTTCCCACTCGCTGCTCCCGCCCCTGTTCCCATTTCTATTCCCATCCCTATTCCCATCCCTGTTCCCATCTCTGTGCCCGCCCCTGCTCCCATTCCTATTCCCACCCCTGTTCTCATCCCTGTTCCCATACCTGCTCCCATTTCTATTCCCATCCCTATTCTCATCCCTATTTCTGCTCCCGCCCCTGTTCCCTTCCCCCCTTCCCAACCCTGTTCCCGTAACTGCTCTCCCACCCCTGTTCCCACCCTCGCTCCTCACCCCTGTCTCCCATTTCTATTCCCACCCCTGTTCCCATCCCTGTTCCCATCGCTGTTCCCACCCCTGCTCTCCCACCCCCAACTTTCCATCCCTGTTCCCACCTGTTTCCCTTTCCTGCTCCGATCCCTGCTCCCCATCCCTGCTCTAATCCCTGTTCCACCCGTTTCCCCTTTCCTGCTCCCATCTCTGCTTTCCCACCCCTTTTCCTACAATCTTTCCATCCCTGTTCCCATCCCTGTTCCCACCCCTGTTCCCATCCCTGCTTCCATCCTTGTTCCCATCCCTGTTCCCATCCCCATTCCTCTCCCTTCCAGCAGCCCCCTGGCACTGTCAGCCCCCTGTCACCGCAGTGTCCCCGTGTCCCCGTGTCCCTGTGTCCCTGTTTCCCTATGTTCCTATATCCCTGTGTCCCCGTGTCCCTATGTCCCTGTGTCCCCGTGTCCCCATGTCCCTGTGTCCCCATGCCCCTGTTTCCTATGTCCCCATGTCTCCGCGGTTCCCATGTCACTGTGTCCCCGTGTCCCTATGTCCCTGTCTCCCCGTGTCCCCTGTCCTCAATGCCCCTGTTTCCCTATGTCCCCATGTCCCCATGTCCCCATGTCTCCGTGTCCCCGTGTCCCTGTCTCCCCGTGTCCCCACGCCCCTGTTTCCCTATGTCCCCATGTCCCCATGTCTCCGTGTCCCCGTGTCCCCATGTCCCCATGTCTCCGTGTCTTTGTGTCCCTGTCTCCCCGTGTCCCCACGCCCCTGTGTCCCTGTGTCCCTGTGTCCCCATGTCTCCATGTCCCCTTGTCCCTGTCTCCCGTGTCCCCTGTCCCCACGCCCCTGTTTCCCTATGTCCCCATGTCTCCATGTCCCCGTGTCCTCTGTGTCCCCGTGTCCCCACGCCCCTGTTTCCCTATGTCCCCATGTCCCTATGTCCCCATGTCCCCGTGTCCCTGTCTCCCCTGTCCCCACGCCCCTGTTTCCCTATGTCCCCATGTCCCTATGTCCCTATGTCCCCGTGTCCCTATGTCCCCGTGTCCCCGTGTCCCCACGCCCCTGTTTTCCTATGTCCCCATGTCCCTATGTCCCCGTGTTCCTTGTCTCCCCTGTCCCCACGCCCCTGTTTCCCTATGTCCCCATGTCTTCATGTCCCCGTGTCCCTGTCTCCCCTGTCCCCACGCCCCTGTTTCCCTATGTCCCCGTATCCCCGTGTCCCTGTCTCCCCGTGTCCCCACGCCCCTGTTTCCCTGTGTCCCCATGTCCCCGCCCCTCACTCACGTCCTCGAGTAGTCCCAGGTGACACACTGCGGGTGGGACGTGCCCTGCGGACACAGGGACAGGTTAGAGCCCGCCTTCGCTCTGCCCCCACCCCGCGAGGGGATGTGGCCCTTGGGGACATCCCCGGGTGTCCCAGGGCTGGCCTGTCCCCACCGTGGGCACAGGGACCGCGCCACAGACCGGGAACTGCCGGCTGTCCGTGCCTGCAGGGGACAGCGACCCACGTGGCACTGGGGGGTGACACAGGGAGGGGACAGGAGGGTGACACTTCCGTGGGGTGGGAGGGGAAGGGGACACTCGTGGTGGTGACACAGGAGGGTTGATGAGGAGGAAGTGCCACACTGTGGGAGGGGACACTCACAATGACAGTGTGGGACAGGGGACACGTATGGGTGACACAGAGGGTGACACAATGACAATGTGGGACTGGGGACACGTGTGGGTGACACAGAGGTGACACAGTGACAATGTGGGACTGGGACACGTACGGGTGACACAGAGGGTGACACAATGACAATGTGGGACAGGGGACACGTATGGTGACACAGAGGGTGACACAGTAACAGTGTGGGACAGGGGACACGTGTGGGTGACACAGAGGGTGACACAATGACAATGTGGGACAGGGGACACGTAGGGTGACACAGAGGGCGACACAGTGACAGTGTGGGACTGGGGACACGTGTGGGTGACACGGAGGGTGACACAGTGACAATGTGGGACAGGGACACGTATGGGTGACACAGGGTGACACAGTGACAGTGTGGGACAGGGGACACGTGCGGGTGACACGGAGGGTGACACAATGACAATGTGGGACAGGGGACACGTGTGGGTGACACAGAGGGCGACACAGTGACAGTGTGGGACTGGGGACACGTGTGGGTGACACGGAGGGTGACACAGTGACAATGTGGGACAGGGGACACGGGCGGGTGACACGGAGGGTGACACAATGACAGTGTGGGACAGGGGACACGTGCGGTGACACAGAGGTGACACAATGACAATGTGGGACTGGGACACGTGTGGGTGACACAGAGGGTGGCACAGTGACAGTGTGGGACAGGGGACACGTGGCGGGTGACACGGAGGGTGACACAATGACAGTGTGGGACAGGGGACACTTGTGCGGGTGACACAGAGGGTGACACTCACAGTGACAGTGACAGGGACACTTTCAGTGATGACGAGAGACAACGAACAGTCGGTGGGACAGGGGGACACAGGCTGGTGACGTGGGGAGGGGGACACACATCGGTGACATCGGAGGGGGACACTTACATTGATGTCATGGGAGGTGACACACACTGGTGATGTGGGAAGGGACATTGATGGTGCCAGGGGAGGTGACACTCATACGGTGACACGAGAAGTGACATTCCCGTGCTAGGGGAGGTGACATTCACACTGGTGATGTGGGAAGGGACATTGACGGTGACATGGGAGAGGGACACAGTGACATGGGAAGGGAGGCACGGTGACACGGGGAGTGACATTCCCGTGCCGGGGAGGTGACACTCACACGGTGACACAGGAAGTGACATTCCCGTGCCGGGAGGTGACACACCGGTGACACGGGAAGGGACATTCCCGTGCCAGGGAGGTGACACAGCGGTGACATGGGAAGGGACATTCCCATGCCAGGAGGGATACTCTGAATGGTGACACGGAAGTGACATTCCCGTGCCGGGAGGTGACACTACACGGTGACACAGGAAGTGACATTCCCGTGCCGGGGAGGTGACACACTGGTGACACGAGAAGTGACATTCCCGTGCCGGGGGAGGTGACACAGCGGTGACACGGGGAGTGACATTCCCGTGCCAGGGGCAGTGACACACCGGTGACACGAGAAGTGACATTCCCGTGCCGGGAGGTGACACACTGATGACAGGAGAAGTGACATTCCAGTGCCAGGAGGTGACACTCACACGGTGACATGGGAAGTGACATTCCCATGCCAGGGAGGTGACACACCGGTGACATGGGAAGGGACATTCCGTGCCAGGGGAGGGAACACTCACAATGGTGACACGTGGGAGTGACATTCCCGTGCCGGGAGGTGACACACTGATGACACGAGAAGTGACATTCCCGTGCCAGGGGCGGTGACACACCGGTGACACGAGAGTGACATTCCCATGCCAGGGGAGGTGATACACGGTGACACGGGAAGTGACATTCCCGTGCCAGGAGAGGTGACACACCGGTGACACGGAAGTGACATTCCCGTGCCAGGGCGGTGACACACCGGTGACACGAGTAGTGACATTCCCATGCCAGGGGAGGTGACACATCGGTGACACGGGAAGTGACATTCCCGTGCCAGGAGGTGACACACCGGTGACACGGGAAGTGACATTCCCGTGCCGGGAGGTGACACACCGGTGACACGGGAAGTGACATTCCCGTGCCAGGGAGGTGACACTCACACCGGTGACACGGAAGTGACATTCCCATGCCAGGGAGATGATACACCGGTGACACGGGAGTGACATTCCCGTGCCAGGGCAGTGACACACCGGTGACACGGGAGTGACATTCCCGTGCCGGGAGGTGATACTTCACACAGTGACACGGGAAGGGACATTCCCGTGCCAGGGAGGTGACACACCGGTGACATTGGAAGGGACATTCCGTGCCGGGAGGTGACACTCACACGGTGACACGGGAAGGACATTCCGTGCCAGGAGGTGACACACCGGTGACACGGGAAGTGACATTCCCGTGCCGGGAGGTGACACACCGGTGACATTGGAAGGGACATTCCCATGCCAGGGGAGGGACACTCACACCGGTGACACGGGAGTGACATTCCGCGCCAGGGGCGGTGACACACTGGTGACACGAGAAGTGACATTCCCATGCCAGGGGCAGTGACACACCGGTGACACGAGAAGGGACATTCCGTGCCAGGGGCGGTGACACACTGGTGACACGAGAAGTGACATTCCCGTGCCGGGAGGTGACACACTGATGACACGATAAGTGACATTCCAGTGCCAGGGGAGGTGACACACCGGTGACACGAGAAGTGACATTCCCATGCCAGGGGCAGTGACACACCGGTGACACGAGAAGGGACATTCCCGTGCCAGGGGAGATGACACAGCGGTGACACGGGGAGTGACATTCCCATGCCAGGGGAGGTGACACACCGGTGACATGGGAAGGGACATTCCCGTGCCAGGGGGAGGTGACACTCACGTTGACGACGTGCGACAGCTCCACCAGCACGAGCGGCTCCGCGGGCCGCGTGGGCGGGCGCACGGTCACCGCCAGCACCTTGGAGGCGACAGCCAGGGGGCTCCTGCGGGAAGCGACACGGGCTGTGACAGGCCCGGGCCACCGCCGGGGACACCGCGGGCGGCGCCACTCACCTGGGCGGGGGCAGGATGAGCCCCAGCGTGCGGTACAGCACCGCCCCGACGACGAAGTGCGACGACTCCTCGGCCTCTGCGGGGACAGCCGGGCGCTCGGTGAGTGCCAGATGTGCGCCCAGATGTGCGCTGGCCCCCGAGCGCCCGGTCACCGGGGCGCCGCTCACGTGTGAGTGTGAGTGTGAGTGTGAATGGGAGCCAGGTGTGAGCGCACAGCTGCGCCAGATGTGCACGGTCACGTGCGCGGCACACCCGGGCACCTCCAGATGTGCGGGCTCACGCACTCGTGCACAGCTCCAGATGTGCAGGCTCACTTAATGCCACAGCTCCAGATGTGCAGGCTCACACATGCATACACATCCAGATGTGCAGGCTCTCACACCCATGCACAGTTCCAGATGTGCAGGCTCTCACACCGTGCACATCCAGATGTGCAGGCTCTCACACCCATGCACAGCTCCAGATGTGCAGGCTCACAGACACAAGCACAATTCCAGATATGCAGGCTCACACACACCTATACAGTTCCAGATGTGCAGGCTCACACACTCGCACACACATGCACAGTTCCAGATGTGCGGGCTCACACACTCGTGCACAGTTCCAGATGTGCAGGCTCACTCACACATTCACATCCAGATGTGCACTCGCACGGGCACGTTCACACCTGCACGCAAACCTGCCAGGTCCCAGATGTGCACTCACAACAACTCCAGGTGTGCAGACTCACAGACACGTGCACAGTTCCAGATGTGCAGGCTCACACACATATGCACAGTTCCAGATGTGCAGGCTCACACACACATGCACAATTCCAGATGTGCAGGCTCACACATCCATGCACATTTCCAGATGTGCAGGCTCACACTCAGCACAGTTCCAGATGTGCAGGCTCACACACTCATGCACAGCTCCAGATGTGCAGGCTCACACAAGTGTGCACAGTTCCAGATGTGCAGGCTCACACACTCATGCAGAGTTCCAGATGTGCAGGCTCACACACTCGCAAACAATTCCAGATGTGCAGGCTCACACACTCGCAAGCACAATTCCAGATGTGCAGGCTCACACACTCGCGCACAATTCCAGATGTGCAGGCTCACACACTCGCGCACAATTCCAGATGTGCAGGCTCACACACTCGCAAACAATTCCAGGTGTGCAGGCTCACACACTCATAAACAATTCCAGATGTGCAGGCTCTCACACTCGTGCCCAATTCCAGATGCGCAGCCCCACAGACACAGGCCCACTTCCAGATGTGCAGGCTCACACACTCATGCCCAATTCCAGATGTGCAGGCTCTCACACTCGTGCCCAATTCCAGATGCGCAGCCCCACAGACACAAGCCCAGTTCCAGATGTTTAGGCTCTCACACACGTGCCCAGTTCCAGATGTGCAGGCTCTCACACACGTGCCCAGTTCCAGATGTGCAGGCTCTCACACAAGTGCCCAGTTCCAGATGTTCAGGCTCTCACACACGTGCCCAATTCCAGATGTGCACCCGCACAGCCCCGCCCCGCCCCAGGCCCGCTGGGCCCTTCCCCCAGGCTCCGCGCCGCTCCAGCTGTGCGCCCGCCCCAGCTGTGCGGCGCAGCTGGCGCCCAGCTCACCGGCCGAGGCGAGGCTCAGCACCTCCCTGGGGATGAAGAGCTTGTCCTCGGAGCTGCGGGCCCAGTCCTTCATGCCGCGCCGCCCCGCATGGGGAAGTTGATGTCGCTGGACACGGCGCTCACGGGCTCGCGCTGGATGCTGGTCACTGCCGGGGACACGGCTGTCACCTCCCGCCGCTCTGTCCCCTCCTGTCCCCACCCTGCCCTGTTCCTGTGTCCCCTCGTGTCCCCACCCTGCCCTGTTCCTGTGTCCCCTCGTGTCCCACCCTGCCCTGCAG
This sequence comes from Luscinia luscinia, assembly GCA_034336685.1. Classification (NCBI taxonomy): domain Eukaryota; kingdom Metazoa; phylum Chordata; class Aves; order Passeriformes; family Muscicapidae; genus Luscinia; species Luscinia luscinia. The sequence goes on along the minus strand of CM067629.1, from coordinate 7,022,731 downwards.
CTCTGTCATCTCCTGTCCCCACCCTGCCCCGCAGCTTTGTCATCTCGTGTCCCCACTCCTGCCCCGCAGCTCTGTCCCCTCGCGTCCCACCCTGCCCCGCTTCCCTGTGTCCCCTCGTGTCCCCACCCTGCCCCGCCGCTCTGTCCCCTCGTGTCCCCACCCTGCCGCGCCGCTCTGTCCCCTCGTGTCCCCACCCTGCCCCCGCTCCTGTGTCCCCTCGTGTCCCCACCCTGCCGCGCCGCTCTGTCCCTCGTGTCCCCACCCTGCCCCGCAGCTCACCCAGGTTGTCGGTGACGATGAGGGAGCTCTGGAAAGCCTTCAGCGCGTTCCCCACCAGGTGGATGAAATCCTCCACCACCTTCATCAGGTGCACGGAGCCGGGAGAGACCTGGAACGGCGGCCGGGGATGTGTCACCGCGCTGGGGACACCTCCGTGGTGGGGACATCCCAGTGCCACCACCCACCCTCCCCCCGCGTGCCGCTCTGCTGGAGTCGTGAGTCAGGGGACTCTGAATTCTTCAGACAGAAATCAGAGTGCAGGGATTGAATAAGTTTTAGGGCGAGTTCTGATGTTTTTAGTAAGTGAAAGCTCTCAAATGCCACAGTAGCAGTGTGAGTTCTGGTGGGGGTTGCAAACACACTGAATCTTCAGTAGAGGCTCCAGGCCCACAGAACTCAGAGCTATAGTCTAATATTCTTATATTGCTGACATTTCTTTGATAGAACAAGACAGATTCTATGCATAGTTCTATACGAAGGCTGGTGTGCTGAGAAACTGGAATTCTAATGCGTTAAGGAGTGCTGGTCTGAGCCTGCATCTCAGCTTGTTGGAAAAATCCTAAATAAGTTTGCACTGGGAGAGTTGCTGCTTTTAGCCACTCGCTTAGTGCTGCTGCTTTTGCCACTGCTTGCCACTGCTTTTGCTATTGCCTGATGAGACTGACGTGCTTTGTAACAAGACGTGCTCTGCAATAAACACCCTTTTAACTATCAGCTGCTTTGCTTATTTAGAGAACTACCCGACAAGTAGGAGCCCAGGAGCTCAGAGTAGGAGCCCGTAGAGCTCCGGAGTTCGGTGCCTGCGGAGCACCGGGGGCTCGGAAATCACCCCACACCCGTCCCCGCAGCACTCACCTGCTGGGCATCCTCCCACTTGTCCCGGTTCTCCGCATCCACCATGTAGCTCACCACCTGGAAGAAGCGCTGCGGGGACGGGGCTCAGCGGGGCTGGGCGCCGAGCGAGCCGCCGCCGCCTCCCCGGGCAGGGAGGGGACCCTGGCGTTGTCCCCCCGCCCGCTACCTGCACGTCCTCGGAGGACGGGATGTAGGTGGCCCTCTTGAAGGTGTCGGTGACGTTGCGCAGGATGTCCACGGAGAAGAGCAGGTCCCCGCTGTAGTAGGTCTTGCGGGCCATGAGCTCCAGCAGGCTCCGCACCACCTGCGACATGCCCTCCCCTGCCAGCACCCGCTGGCCCTTGGCCAGGTGCTCCCGCAGCTGGGACAGGGGTGGGGACAGCGGCGTCACTGTGCTGCCACCACCCCCCAGCAGCGCCGGGTGTCCCTCATTGTCCCCAGAGCCCCGGGGACAAGGCGGAGCTAATTGCGGTGGTTCAGGTAATTGAGGCAGCGGCGGGATGTGCGGGGTGAGGGAGTCCGGAGGGGTCTGGGGACGTGCAGGGTGGGCTGGGGACATTCACAGGGGTCTGGGGACATGCAGGGTGGTCTGGGGACATTCACAGGGGTTTGGGGACATTGACAGGGGTTTGGGGACATCCAGGGTGGCCTGGAGACATTGACAGAGGTTTGGGGACATTCACAGGGGTTTGGGGACATCCACAGTGGTTTGGGACATCCAGGGTGGTCTGGGGACATTCACAGGGGTTTGGGGACATTCACAGGGGTTTGGGGACATCCATGGGGTCAGGGACATCCACAGGGTTTGGGGACATGCAGGGTGGTCTGGGGATATTCACAGGGGTCTGGGGACATTGACAGAGGTTTGGGGACATTCACAGGTGTTTGGGGGACATCCATGGGGTTTGGGGCATCCACAGGGGTCTGGGGGCATTCACAGGGGTTTGGGGACATTCACAGGGGTTTGGGGACATGCAGGGTGATCTGGGGACACTCACAGGGGTCAGGGGCATCATCCCCATCCCAAAACCTTTTCCCAAGAACAGGAAACAATCCAACCAGAACCCCCACCAGCTCAGGGATGGGATCCCTATTCCTGCCCCACAGGGGATCCCATGGGGATCTGAGGGATCCCGTGGACACAGCCTGGGTGGGCTCCCCTTTCCCAGCCCACCCAGCGAGCCCTGCCTCAGTTTCCCCACGCCAGAGAGGTGAGGCGGCTCTTGGGGTGCCAGGGATGGGACAGAGCCCCGGGGACAGGGCCAGGGGACAGAGGGGCCGTGCCAGAGCGGGCACCTACTGAGAGATGCAAGTATCTGTACTCGTGGGAGACGCAGCGGGCGAAGCTGGGCACACCCCAGTAGGCGACGCCGTGGGGGCTCAGCAGGCACCGGCGGCTGGCAGTCCCTGTGACAGATTTGGGATTGGGGCTGGCACGGGAACCCCTGCCTGGCACACCAGTGCCACCCACAGCTCCCTGCACAGCTCCAGGGCCCGGGGATTTCGGGGTGCCTGACCCCAGGGCCACCCTGGGGATTTGGGGTGGCTCAACCCAAATGCCACCACCACGCCCTGCCCTGCTCCAGGTGGCTGACCCTAGTGCCACCCTCTGCCCCTGGGGTTTGGGGGTGCTTAACCCCAGTGCCACCCTCTGTCCCTGGGGTTTGGGGTGGCTCAACCCCAGTGTCACCCTCTGTCCCAGGGGTTTGGGGGTGCTTAACCCCAGTGCCACTCTCTGCCCCTGGGGATTTGGGGTGGCTCAACCCAAATGCCACCCACCACGCCCTGCCCTGCTCCAGGTGGCTTAACCCCAGTGCCACTCTCTGCCCCTGGGGTTTGGGGTGCTTGGGACCAGTGCCACCCTCTGCCCCTGGGGGTTTGGGGGTGCCTGACCCCAGTGCCACCCTCTGCCCCCGGGGTTTGGGGGTGCCTGACCCCAGTGCCACCCTCTGCCCCCGGGGTTTGGGGGTGCTTGGGACCAGTGCCACCCTCTGTCCCTGGGGTTTGGGGGTGCTTGGGACCAGTGCCACCTTCTGTCCCTGGGGTTTGGGGGTGCTTGGGACCAGTGCCACCCTCTGTCCCTGGGGTTTGGGGGTGCCTGACCCCAGTGTCACCCTCTGCCCCTGGAATTTGGGGTGGCTCAACCCAAATGCCACCCATCACGCCCTGCCCTGCTCAGGTGGCTTAACCCCAGTGTCACCCTCTGCCCCGGGGTTTGGGGTGCTTGAGACCAGTGCCACCCTCTGCCCCTGGGGTTTGGGGGTGCCTGACCCCAGTGCCACCCTCTGCCCCCGGGGTTTGGGGTGCCTGACCCCAGGGCCACCCTCTGCCCCCGGGGGTTTGGGGTGCCTGACCCCAGGGCCACCCTCTGTCCCGGGGTTTGGGGGTGCTTGGGACCAGTGTCACCCAACACCTCCTGCTCTGCTCCAGCTGGCTCGACCCCAATGCCACCCTCTGTCCCTGAGGATCTGGGGTGGCTCAACCCCATCAGCTCCTGCTCTGCTCCAAGGCCAGGGAGGTTTAGGGATGCCTGACCCCAATGCCACCCCTCTGTCCCTGGAATTTGGTGGTGCTTGTCCCTGATGTCACCCACCACACCTTGTTCTGCTCCAGGTGGCTCGACCCCAGTGCCACCCTCTGCCTCTGGGGTTTGGGGGTGCCTGACCTCAGTGCCACCCTCTGTCCCTGGGATTTAGGGGTGCCTGACCCCAGTGCCACCCTCTGTCCCTGGGGTTTTGGGGTGGCTCAACCCAAATGCCACCCCCTACTCTGCTCCAGCTCAGAGGGCCACTTGTCCCTCATGCCACCCACTGCCCCTGAGGGTTTGAGGTGCTCGACCCCAAAACCACCCCCTGCCCTACTGCAGCCCTGGGACACCTGGTGTCACCTGTGGCGTTGGGGGACATTTGTTGTAGATGATCTCCCGGCAGCCGCTTTCTTCCAGGTCATCAGCATCACGTACTCGTCCTTGCACATCTCGTGGTAAGCTGGGGGAAGGAGGGATCAGCACTGCCCAGGTGTGGGGTGAGGGGCGCTGGGGTGGGGGTGACCCCTACCTGGGCACTTCTTCTCGTTGCAGGTCTTCACCTCCTCGCCGCTGCCCTCGCAGGGGTAGCCCTGCTGCGCCCGTGCCCTCGCACATGCGGAGCGCCGCTGCCAGCCGGTGTCGCAGGTCTTGGAGCAGAGGCTCCAGTGGTTCCAGGGACCCCACTTGCTGTCTGCTGTGGGGATGGGGACGCCGTGGGACACCCGGCTCTGCGCGTGGACAGCGGCACCGTCGGGCGCTGCCCCCGCCCGCGCTGTGAGCCGGAATCCCGCGGGTGTGAAATCCATGGATGGGTGACTGAAACCTCTTTCAGAGCACACTGGCATCCTGCTGCAGATGCCGCTCGCTCCCTGCCCCCATCCATGGGCACCACGGCACAGCCAACACCTCCCTCCGCCGCTGCCACCGATGCCGTGGCCTGTCCCGCAGAGACAGGGATGGAAGGACGGGATGGAAGGACGGGGTGGAAGGACAGGATGAGACCCTGCGGTTCATCCTGCGCCGGTGCGCGCACTGAGATGTCCCTCGTGCTTTCACACCCGAGCACGGCAGCGCCCGCAGCCGCCCGGCACCGACGGGTCCCCGGCGCGCCCCAGCACGGGGACAGCGCCATCCCCAGCTCCTGCAGCTGAGCCGTGCCCGGCGATCCCGGGCATCACCCTCAGGCTCCTTCCCGCCGCGGAGGGCTGCCGGCGCTCCGGGTGTCACCGGCGGTGTCACCGCGCGCCGTGGCCGTCCCCGCTCCCGAAACCCCCAGCGCGCGGGGCCTTACTGGGACAGGCGGGGTTGGAGCACTCCGGGGCGTCGGCGTGAGCCCGCGGCACTCGGCCCAGCCGGGGCCGAGACGCTGCACCTGCGCGTCCGCTGCTGCGTGCCGCTGGCGCAGGAGACGGAGCAGCGGCTCCAGGCGCCCCACTCCAGCCACTGCCCTTCCACTGCGGGGACAAGGAGAGCGGCGTCAGCTCCCACCGCTCGTCCTGGCCCCCGGGCAGCAGGTCCAACCGCCGGCTGTGCCGGGCGGGAGCGGCGCGGGCGGAGCTGGGGCGGGGTCGGCGCTGGGACTGGCCCCACGGCGGCTGCGGCGCGAGGGCGCGCTCAGAGCGGGGATCCGGGTGCTGCTCGCACCGCATTTGGGATTTTGGCATCTTTGGCATCGCTTCCAACCGAACCCAGCATCGCTGGCATCGGTCCTGACAAATCCAGAAACTCCAGCATTGCTTTCCCAAGCAAAATCCAGCATCCCTGGCATCCTTTCCAACCAAAACCCAGAATCCTTGGCATCATTTCCAACTAAATCCAGAATCCCTGGCATCATTTCTAGTCAAACCCAGAATACCTGGTGTCACTTCTGGCAAAACCAAGCATCTCTAGCATTGGTTCTGACAAATCCAGAAACTCCAGCATTGCTTTCCAAGCAAAATCCAGCATCCCTGGCATCACTTTCAACCAAACCCAGAATCCTTGGTATCATTTCCAACCAAATCCAGAATCCCTGGCATCGGTTCTGCCAAATCCAGAAGCTCCAGCATTGCTTTCCAAGCAAATCCAGCATCCCTGGCATCATTTTCAACCAAATCCAGCATCTCTGGTATCACTTCCAACCAAACCCAGAATCCCTGGGTGTCACTTCTGGCAAAACCAAGCATCTCTAGCATTGGTCCTGACAAATCCAGAAGCTCCAGCATTGCTTTCCCAACAAATCCAGAATCTCTGGCATCACTTCCAACCAAACCCAGAATCCTGGTGTTTCACTTCCAGCCAAATCCAAGATCCCTGGTATCACTTCTGGCCAAATCCAGCACCACTGCATCACTTCTAACCAAATCCAGCATCCCTGGCATGGTGCCCTGCCAAGCTCAAGGCTCCAGAGGGCTGGCCCAAGCTGTGCCATGGGTGCCACGTCCCTGGCAGAGCTGCTGCAGGAGCAGCTCCCGCCCTCCCCTGCTCAGTGTGACGTGGGGTCCCCACGGGGCCACCATCCAAGACACAGCATCCCTGCCCACCACCACAGAAACCCCACAGCCACCACCACGGCCACTCCTGGCACGCAGGAGGAAGGGACAGGTGTGGCAGTGCCACCTGTGTGCAAACAGACCCTGCAGCCGAGCCCCTTTGTCACCTCCCTGCACCTCCCCAGTGCCACACACAGCAGGGGAGGGAAGGAGCCACCTCCCCTGTGCTTCCCTGACCACACTGGGGTGTGGAGACCCCGGCACGGCCAACAGCACCGATTTTGGATTTCCAGGGGGGACAGCACGGTGCACGCAGTGTCACACCCGCTGTCCCAGCTCGCCACTGGCAGCACCAGGAGCGCGACCCTCCCGGCGCCGTCTCCCGGCATTGCCGGCGGGAAGAAGGAGCGCGGGGAGAGGGAGGTACTGACCGCGGCATATCGCGATATTGCAGGGCTTGGCCTGCAGCTCGGGGCCCTCGCAGGCCATCCCTCCTGGCGGCTCGCCCGCAGGTGGCCGAGCACAGGCTCCGCACGCCTGCCACGCACCGGGAGCTGCACCACAGCCCGGCCCGGGCTCCTGCTCCTGCTCCTGCTCCTGCTCCTGCTCCTGCTCCTGCTCCTGCTCCAGCCTCTGCTCCTGCTCCTGCTCCTGCTCCTGCTCCTGCTCCTGCTCCAGCCTCTGCTCCTGCTCCTGCTCCTGCTCCTGCTCCTGCTCCTGCTCCAGCCTCTGCTCCTGCTCCTGCTCCTGCTCCTGCTCCTGCTCCAGCCTCTGCTCCTGCTCCTGCTCCTGCTCCTGCTCCTGCTCCTGCTCCAGCCTCTGCCCTGCCCTGCTCCTGCTCCTGCTCCTGCTCCTGCTCCTGCTCCTGCTCCTGCTCCAGCCTCTGCCCTGCTCCAGCCTCTGCTCCTGCTCCTGCTCCTGCTCCAGCCTCTGCTCCTGCTCCTGCTCCAGCCTCTGCTCCTGCTCCTGCTCCTGCTCCTGCTCCTGCTCCTGCTCCTGCTCCTGCTCCTGCTCCAGCCTCTGCTCCTGCTCCTGCTCCTGCTCCTGCTCCTGCTCCTGCTCCTGCTCCTGCTCCAGCCTCTGCTCCTGCTCCTGCTCCTGCTCCTGCTCCTGCTCCTGCTCCAGCCTCTGCTCCTGCTCCTGCTCCAGCCTCTGCTCCTGCTCCTGCTCCTGCTCCTGCTCCTGCTCCAGCCTCTGCTCCTGCTCCTGCTCCTGCTCCAGCCTGCTCCTGCTCCTGCTCCAGCCTCTGCTCCTGCTCCTGCTCCTGCTCCTGCTCCAGCCTCTGCTCCTGCTCCTGCTCCTGCTCCTGCTCCTGCTCTGCTCCTGCTCCTGCTCCTGCCTCTGCTCCTGCTCCTGCTCCTGCCCTGCTCCAGCCTCTGCCCTGCTCCTGCTCCTGCTCCTGCTCCTGCTCCTGCTCCTGCTCCTGCTCCTGCTCCTGCTCCAGCCTCTGCTCCTGCTCCTGCTCCTGCTCCTGCTCCAGCCTCTGCTCCTGCTCCTGCTCCTGCTCCTGCTCCTGCTCCAGCCTCTGCTCCTGCTCCTGCTCCAGCCTCTGCTCCTGCTCCTGCTCCAGCCTCTGCTCCTGCTCCTGCTCCTGCTCCTGCTCCTGCTCCAGCCTCTGCTCCTGCTCCTGCTCCTGCTCCTGCTCCTGCTCCTGCTCCTGCTCCAGCCTCTGCTCCTGCTCCTGCTCCTGCTCCTGCTCCTGCTCCAGCCTCTGCTCCTGCTCCTGCTCCAGCCTCTGCTCCTGCTCCAGCCTCTGCTCCTGCTCCTGCTCCTGCTCCTGCTCCTGCTCCTGCTCCTATCCTGCTCCTGCTCCTGCTCCAGCCTCTGCTCCTGCTCCTGCTCCTGCTCCTGCTCCTGCCTCTGCTCCTGCGCCTTCGCTCCTGCTCCTGCTCCTGCTCCTGCTCCAGCCTCTGCTCCTGCTCCAGCCTCTGCTCCTGCTCCTGCCCTGCTCCAGCCTCTGCTCCTGCTCCTGCTCCTGCTCCTGCTCCTGCTCCTGTCCTGTCCTGTCCTGCCGCGCCTCGTGCCCGCGCAGCGCTCAGCCTGCTCTGTTATCGTCCCGAGCCCCGCGCTGTTCCAGGCTCGCTTTTGGGGTCCCGGCACAAAGCACAGCCCAGCCTGGCAGCGCAGCGAGCACGGCCTGCCCAGCGCCCAGGGAAGGGTCGGGGCCATCCCAAAGGACGCTCCGCTCGATGTCCTCGGGCGCCGGGACAGGGCTGCACCCCCAGCTAGGGCGGAGCGGACACTATGTGTCCCAGAGGTGAAAATCCCTTGAAACAGGCGGGGTGGGACAGGGCTGCACCCCAGCTAGGGGCGGAGCGGACACTGTGTGTCCCAGAGGTGAAAATCCCTTGAAACAGGCGGGTGGGACAGGGCAGCGTGGCTGCCACCGTTGACACCCTGAGGTCCCTCTGGTTCCCGCACGAGACGCACGGACAGCATCCACGGACAGACAGGCGACCCTCGGCATCCCGCCCCATCACCCGCCTGTCACCAGCCTGTCACCTGCCTGTCACCTGCCTGCCACCCGCCTGTCACCAGCCTGTCACCCGCCTGTCACCTGCCTGTCACCAGCCTGTCACCCGCCTGTCACCAGCCTGTCACCCGCCTGTCACCTGCCTGTCACCTGCCTGTCACCCGCCTGTCACCTGCCTGTCACCTGCTTGTCACCTGCCTGTCACCTCTCTGTCACCTGCCTGCCACCTGCCTGTCACCTGCCTGCCACCCGCCTGTCACCCGCCTGTCACCCGCCTGTCACCTGCCTGTCACCTGCCTGTCACCTCTCCGTCACCTGCCTGTCACCTGCCTGTCACCTGCCTGCCACCTGCCTGTCACCTGCCTGTCACCCGTCTGTCACCTTCCTGCCACCCGCCTGTCACCTGCCTGTCACCTGCCTGTCACCTGCCTGTCACCCGCCTGCCACCCGCCCTTCACCTGCCTGTCACCTGCCGGTCACCTGCCTGTCACCTGCTTGTCATCTCTCCGTCACCTGCCTGTCACCTGCCTGTCACTTCTCCGTCACCTGCCTGTCACCCGTCTGCCACCTGCCTGTCACCTGCCTGTCACCTGTCTGTCACCTCTCCGTCACCGCCTGTCACCTGCTTGTCACCGCCTGCCTGCCACCCGCCTGTCACCTGCCTGCCACCTGCCTGCCACTCGCCTGCCACCTGCCTGCCACCCGCCTGTCACCTGCCTGTCACCTGCCTGTCACCTGCCTGCCACCTGCCTGTCACCCGCACTGCCTGCCAACCGCCTGTCACCTGCCTGTCACACGCCTGTCACCCGCCTGTCACCTGCCTGTCACCTGCCTGCCTGCACCCGCCTGTCACCTGCCTGCCACCTGCCTGTCACCTGCCTGTCACCTGCCTGTCACCTGCCTGTCACCTCTCCGTCACCTGCCTGTCACCTGCCTGTCACCCGCCTGTCACCTGCCTGCCACCTGCCTGTCACCTGCCTGTCACCTGCCTGTCACCTGCCTGTCACCCGCCTGTAACCTGCCTGTCACCTGCCTGTCACCCGCCTGCCACCCGCCTGCCACCTGCCTGTCACCTGCCTGTCACCTGCCTGTCACCTGCCTGTCACGCACCTGCCTGTCACCTGCCTGTCACCTGCCTGTCACCTGCCTGTCACCTGCCTGTCACCTGCCTGTCACCTGCCTGCCTGCCTGCCACCTGCCTGTCACCTGCCTGTCACCCGCCTGTCACCCGCCTGCCATCTGCCTGTCACCCGCCTGCCACCTGCCTGTCACCTGCCTGTCGCCTGCCTGTCACCTGCCTGCCTGTCACCTGCCTGTCACCTGCCTGTCACCTGCCTGTCACCCGCCTGCCACCTGCCTGTCACCTAGCCTGTCACCCGCCTGTCACCTGCCTGTCACCCGCCTGTCACCTGCCTGTCACCTGCCTGTCACCCGCCTGCCACCCGCCTGCCACCCGCCTGTCACCTGCCTGTCACCTGCCTGCCACCTGCCTGTCACCCGCCTGCCATCTGCCTGTCACCTGCCTGTCACCTGCCTGCCACCCGCCTGTCACCTTCCGTCACCTGCCTGTCACCTGCCTGTCATCTCTCCGTCACCTGCCTGTCACCTGCCTGTCACCTGCCTGTCACCTGCCTGTCACCGCCTGTCACCTCTCCATCACCCGCCTGCCATCTGCCTGTCACCTGCCTGTCAACTGCCTGTCACCTGCCTGCCACCTGCCCGTCACCCTGCCTGCCGTCTCCCTGTCACCTGCCTGCCACCTGCCTGTCCTGCCTGTCACCGGCCCGTCACCTGCCTCGTGACCCCAGCAGCTCAGCCCCGGGAGCCTCGGAGCGCCAGGCCCCAAATCCCCCAGGCTCCAGCCCAAAACCTGGCGGACACCCACCAGGAGGACCCTCAGCTGGCAGAGGATGGAGCCCCGAGGCAGACCGCGCAGCAGCAGCCGTGCTGGCAGGCACATGCGCTGCGAGGCGCCCATTCCAGACCCCTCCCTTGCGGTTTCCCAAGAGAGGATGGAGGATGCCAACAGCACTCGGAGCATCCCAGCGCAGGGGGCACCAGATCGACCAAGCCACCCCGAGATGTCCCAGCAAACGCATCCTCTGTGTCCCCATCCGGCTGCTCAGCCCTGCAGTGAGCGGTGGTGTCCCCGCGTCCCCAGCGGTGTCCCGGTGTCGCCGCTGTCCCAGTACCTGGGCAGGTGGCGGTGTTGTTGCAGGCGCGGGTCTCCACGAGCAGCCCGCTGCACAGCGTCCGTACGGAGAGGAGGCGCAGGGCGCGTCCGCACCTGGGAGCCCTGGCCGCACGTCAGGAGCACACGCTCCACTGCGACCACTCCTCCGCCGCAGGGTCCCCTGGGGAGACAGGAGCCTGAGAGCCCGCGGGGACAGGGGACACGCCACCAGGGGCGGAGCAGGGAAGGGGCGGGAGAGGTGGAGTGGCGCTGCTGAGCGCGGGGGTGAGGATGGCGGGTGGGCGACACGGAGGAGGATGACAGGGCGTGGGTGATGAGGGTGGCACTGAGGGTGTCACTGGGCTCAGCATCAGAGCTGGAGAAGGGAGCTGGGAGCACGGGATGGCAGCTGGGGTGAGGGACAGGATCCATCCTGGGAGGTGATGGCGGCGCAGGCGGGGTGGGCAGTGGGCAGCATGGACAGAGTGAGCACCACAGGCAGGGTGGGCAGGAGTGGAGCAGCATGGGCAGTGGGCAGCAGCGGACAGGTGGGCAGCACAGGCAGCACGGACAGGAGTGGGCAGGGGTGGGCAGCACGGACAGAGTGAGTGCCACAGGCAGGATGGGCAGGGTGGGCAGCACGGACTGAGTGAGCACCACAGGCAGGGTGGGCAGGGTGAGCAGTACGGGCAGCACGGACAGAGTGGGCAGGAGTAAGCAGCACAGGCAGCACAGGCAGCACAGGCAGTGGGACAGAGTGAGCAGCATGGGCAGTGGGCAGCGCGGACAGGGTGGGCAGGAGTGGGCAGGGTGGGCAGCACGGACAGGAGTGGGCAGGGTGGGCAGTGGGGCAGCTCGGGCAGGATGATCAGCACGGGCGGCAGGCAGTGGGTAACACAGGATGGTCAGCACAGGCAGGGTGGGCGCAGTGGGCAGTGGGCGGTGGTCAGTGGTCAGTGGACAGTGGACGGTGGACGCAGGCTGGACAGCGCGGCGCAGGCTAGCGCTGGCGCGGCGGGCACTGGGCAGGATCAGCACGGGCAGCACGGGCGGTGAGCAGTGAGGCAGCGGGCAGAGGGCACTGGGCACTGGGCACTGGGCAGTGGGCATGGGCAGGATCAGCAGGAGCAGCTCGGGCACTGGGCACTGGGCACTGGGCACTGGGCACTGGGCAGGATCAGCAGGGCAGCTCGGGCAGTGGGCAGTGAGCAGTGAGCGAGTGAGCAGTGAGCAGCGGGCAGCGTGCAGAGGGCACTGGGGCAGCGGGCAGCGGGCACTGGGCACTGGGCACTGGGCAGCGGGCAGGGATCAGCAGGGGCAGCACGGGCAGTGGGCGGTGAGCAGTGAGCAGTGGGCACTGGGCACTGGGCAGTGGCACTGGGCAGGATCAGCACGGGCAGCACGGAGCACTGGGCAGCGTGCAGAGGGCACTGGGCAGTGGGCACTGGGCACTGGGCACTGGGCACTGGGCACTGGGCACTGGGCACTGGGCAGGATCAGCAGGGCAGCACGGGCAGTGGGCAGCGTGCAGAGGGCACTGGGCACTGGGCACTGGGCAGGATCAGCAGGGCACTGCACGGGGCAGTGGGCAGCGTGCACTGGGCACGGGGCACTGGGGCTGGGGCATGGGGCACTGGGCAGGATCAGCAGGGCAGCTACGGGCACTGGGCACTGGGCACTGGGCACTGGGCACTGGGCAGCTGGGCACTGGGCACTGGGCAGCGGGCACTGGGCGGCAGGATCAGCAGGGCAGCTCGGGCAGCCCTCACGCCTCCTCTCCCCGTCCGTCACACGGTGACATTCACAACAAGCGGCTCTCGGGAGGGCTGCTGGGTGTCCCTGAGGCTCTCGGCAGCCCGGCAGCAGAGCCCATCCGTTTCAATTAGACCTGAGATAAATGGGGAGGGCTCCAGGGGGACCGTTTGTCCTGGAGACAAGCAGGACGTGGCTCCGTGCCACCCCGCGGCGGTGACAACGTGCAGGGGCTGCTCTGTGTCACACAGGGTCACCGCTGGGGTCACCCAGCAGCCCCAGTGGGGCAGAGCCCCAGGAGCAGCTGAGTGTGGCCGGAAATTCTGGAATTCTGCACGCCGGGCGCATGGAGCAGAGCCAGGGCTCATCCATCTCCCGCTCGCCTGCGAGCCCTCCGACCATAAATCAGGGAGGCTGAGGAGGGGAGCAGCACGCTCAAAATTACCCCAGATGGATTTGCCAAATAAGTACATTTGAACGAAACAATTAATAGATTTTTTCTTTTTTTTTTTTTCT